>JAQHUG010000248.1:1148031-1171882 GCA_028555095.1 Dicrostonyx torquatus | reverse complement strand
ATTTGGGAAATGATTCACCGGAGAGCACTGAGTGAGATCACCTTATGAAGGACAGCACAGAGCCCCCTTCACACTCTGCACCATGGGAAGGCAGACATCTGTCTGTGGATCCAGAAACAGGACTGAACTAGACACAGACTCTACCTAGATGTTGGACTGTCCAGCCTCCAGAGCGCAGGGAAATGCATTGCTTATCGGCAACTAGCTCCTGACTGAGCTAAGCTAGGGGCCACCTCCTGTAAAATGCCGAGCTCCTCTGTCAAGCTGAAAGGCAAGTTGAGGCACATGGACTGTGAGAACAAAGGCTTCATTTCAGTCAAAATGGAGAGAAAGCACAAATTCTAGTCATACAGAACAAGAACTCAGTGTCTGAGGCATCTGAATCGTTAGAGAAATTTTAAATTATAATAATAAAAACAAGATTACTACCAAAAAATATTTAAAATGAAGATGAGATAGTAATAAGAATAATGAGGAAAATTATCCCAACAATGAAATAAAATGCAGGCTTTCCAAAGGGTATTGATAAGTAATATTTTGTGGAAAAAACCTATAGAAATTTTTTTATGCTCTACAAAGAAAAATAGCAAAATAACAGAATTATAATTGCTTTGTTTTTTCACTTACGACATTTTCAGTACTTTGAGATGTTGACAGCCAGATTTTGTTACTTCCGTGATGAAAACAGAACTGGAACCTCCCCCCCCCATTCCTCAAATCATGATTTAGCCACCCAACTATTTGTTCTCATGAATATGAAGCACTGAAGGACACCAAAGGGAAGGCAGGAGCATGGATGCAGGAGAGGCTGCCTTTGGGCTGCACAGTGGCACCTTGTCTTCTGCGGACTTTGAACGGTTGCTCTTCTCTTGTTTGGTGAGGCTTAGGCGTCACTTTTTAATCATTTAAAACTCTTAAATGAACATTTGGCCTTCTCGTGTTGGAGATGTGGCTCAGTTGGCTAGTGTTTGCAGGAAGTCCTGGGTTTGACCTTCATCACTGCATGAATGGAGTGTGGTGGCTCACAGTGTCACCCAGCAGTGGGATGGTAGAAGCAAGAAGATCAAAATTTTAAGGACATCTCAGCTACCTAGCTAGTTGAAGGCTAGACCCTGCCTCACAAAAAGCAAATATAGTCTATCTTTCTCTCTCTCTTTCTCCCCCCCCCCACCGTGGTATGTGTGTGTGTGTGCGCGCGCGTGCGTGCATGCGTGTGTGTGTGTGTGTGTGTGTGTGTGTGTGTGTGTTTTCTGGTTCAAATTTTGGACACTTCTGGAGCAATAAGAGATTTCCTGATTTGTGCAGGATTTCTCCGTGAGCTGCTGTGAGTTTGCTGGACAGAATGCCTGTGCTCACGCTCGCGGTGTTCAACTGGGCAAGGTCAGGAGACTACTGAGGAGGTTCCTGAGAACTGGTGGGGGGGTAAGGACTGCCAACATGATGCTGACCAGCTGTTCTCAAGGCCTTGGGAGACTTCCGATGACCTCACCCTCCTGTCAATCACTTCTGCATGCTTCAATGCCAGGTGTCATGAGACTGCTAGAATCACTGATCTAAAGAGAATGGAACATGGAACAGCTCTTGGCCGCCGCCCCTGAGTGTCAGTTCACTGCTGATCTATGCTGAGTACTAAAGAAAAGCCCTTATTAGGTCACTTTTTAGTAGTGGCCTACTGTTGAAAACATTAACCAGGAAAGCTGGCTTTCAAAGGCTTTAGATGTTTTATGTTTATATTATTATGAATACATATTTATATGTACTACTGAACATTTAAAATCCATGTAAGCAGAAATTTCTGTCTAGACTGCCTGATAGCCACCTCCCAAATATCTGACTTGGAGGCGTAATTACAAATGCTCGGCTGCTAGTTCAGGCTTCTTACTACCTAACCCTTACATTTAAATGGATCCACATTTCTTATCTGGGCTTTGTCACATGGTTCATGACTTGTTACCTCATTTTCAACATGTCCTGCTTCCTCAGTGGCTGGCTGGTGACACCTCTGACTCTACCCTTCTTCTTCTTTTTCTTCCCAGAGTCCTCTGTGCCTGGCTGTCCCATCTATAGTTCTGCCTACAGGGCCTGTCAGCTTTTTGTTAGCCAATGAGAGTATACATATTCACAGGAGAAGGACTGTTCCACAGACAATACTGTTGTATTATACTGTACTATGTGATTATATGTTATTCTACACGAAGATGAAACCAAATTGCCCAAATGTTTTTCAAAAGCAGGTATGCCATTTAACTCAGTCGGTTCCCTGACAGTACACAAAAGCTGTGTGTCCTTCATCAAAGAATGCGCCTAAAACACATGTGCTAGACTGACATATACGGCAAGGAGGGGCAGGAAGCTTGTGGGAACCTGCAAGATTCTGTGCCCAGCTGAGCAGCTGTAGGGTTAGGGGAGGGTGGCTTCTCTCCATCCCTAAGCCTCAGTTTCTATGTCTGTAAACAGAAGACCCTGAGACCACACGTCACCTTCCAGAAGAGCTGATGTCAGTGCTGGGCACATATGCGACTTTCCCAGCTAGGAACGGGGAGACTCGCCTGGTTTTGTTTCTCTCAGCATACTCATAAATGTTGTAAGCCACATTTCGGGGTGGTATTTGTTGTGGTCCAGTCATGACGAGTTCATATGTTCCAGGGTAGGGGTGTGTGGGTTAAAAATGTCAGGCAGAATAGACAGAGATACAAAAGAAATACAGAGACCTGGGATAGTACCAGGAGGGCAACTCAGTGAACACTGACTCCACCCACATTTATTTTTCATAGGCTTATACAAAATATCCTAATACAAAAGTGGGAGGAAGAAGCAAAAGACTGCTTTAACATGACACAAAGGACAACCAGAGCAGTTCCTTGCTTCAACACTAGAGACATCAAGCAATTATTTCCCTGAGTAAAACATCCTGATGTTTGGGCGGGATGTGCAGTGAGCACACCCTAGACCAAGTATCCCATAGGCAGTAGTCACTCCCTATGTCAAACCTCCTATTTTAAAATGAAGGAGCAGGAATAGGCTTGAATTCTCAGACCTTTGGTCAGGATGGAGCAGATCTACCTCTATGGGCCATCTTAATGTCCAAAACACCAAGTAACCACACCCTAGGTCAGGATTTCTTGTTTGTAGCCACAGCTCTTGTCAACAACTCTGAAACAGTAAAAAGAAGCTCAAACTCTCTGACCTTTAGCCAAGATGGAGCAGGCTCACAGCTGTGGGCCTCCACATGGAAACAGCATAGGCTTCCCTGCTTCTAGACAATCACAGACACCCTTCCCAAGCGCCGAGTTCAGGGTCCTGATGGAAACCATGCAAAGGTGTCCTGGGCCTTCCAGAGTTGAGGCGATGGGAGCTAGTCACACACACAAAGCTTGCAAAGCCTTTAGCTGTTTGAAAGAGCCGGCAGGCACACCCTTCTCCGGTAAGGCTATGGCACAGCAGGAGGAGGAGAAACTCAGGAGGGTCGGAGTTCTGTACACTGGGCCTGATAAAGCTATTCTCAGGAGTCTGAGGAGTAGATAGATGTTCAGATTGTTTTAATTTAGGTTTCTTTTGCTGTGAAGAGACACCTTGACCATGGCAACTCTTATAAAGGAAAACATTTAAAAGGTGTCAGCTCACAGCTTCAGAGGTTTAATCCACTATCATGGCGGCATACTGGTAGACATGGTGCTGGAGAAGGAGCTGAGCGTTACTCCAACAAGGCCACACCTCCTTATAGTGTCATTCCCTAGGAGGCTATGGGGTAATTACATTCAAACTGTCACAAAGGCCAAAACTGCGCTTCCAGAATGGGTACTGAGCTGCCTTTCTTGGGTTAACCTAGCTACTGACCCTCATATAAGAAGCTCTCTTTACAGCACAGGGAGTGAACTCATTGCAGAAAACTGCAGTGCAGAGACCAGCAGGCTGCGAGAAGCTCACATCAGTGGGTACCTCTACAACACAGCTCCTGCATCGCTGGCTCAGGGAACATCGGTGAAGAGGGAGCAGGAAGATTTTAAGAGCCAGAGTACCAGGAAGTGTGCTCTGAAACAGTTTTTTGTTGTTTTGTTTTTAATAGCCATGGCTGCATAAATAAGACTGGGAAAATGGCAATATTCTAAGTGTGTTTACATAGAAGGGTAAAATTTTGTGGGGTCTCAGTCCCTTAGAAAAGAACTATAGGCAACTAATGACTCCTGGGGAACGGAGAATTAACGGCTCCCAGCGACAAATCCCCTTCTTGTTGTCCACTCCAGAGTGGTTGGTCTTGAAACCATATACATACCAGCAACAGAAGCAGACCCAGCCACTTTTATATGTGTATACACTCACGTATACACATACATATGTACACATACATATATAACAACAATAGTCGAAGAAAAACAGGCTATCAACTTGAGGAAGTGGGGGCTGGAGGGATGGCGGCTGGGAGGGGCTGGAGTTGGGAAAGGAATGGAGGAAAGCAAGGTCATTCTATTTTAATTAAAACAGTATAAAGGGCCGGGCAGTGGTGGTGTGTGCCTTTAATCCCAGCACTCGGGGGGCAGAGGCAGGTGGATCTTTGTGAATTCGAGGCCAGCCTGGTCTACAAGAGCTAGTTCCAGGACAGGCTCCAAAAGCTACAGAGAAACCCTGTCTCGAAAAACAAAACAAACAAACAAACAAACAAACAAACAAAAAAACAGCATAAAGGAAAAACATTGCAAATTCAAAATCTGATTACAAAAAAGGTGTGTGTGGGGGTGTGGGGGTGTCGGGGGGAATATGTGTAAGAATAATGTTTCTCACAGAAGCCACAGAAAAAATTCACTTCTCTGGTCAAAAAAGACCACTGACTGCACCATGAGGAGGCAGGTGGGAGAGACCAGAGCCCACGGAGGAGGTGGCTTTGCCCACATGGAAGGAACTGCCATTTCTTTGAAGAAGCTGATGATGACTCCCAGACGTGGGGAAAGGCCTGTAAACGGTCAGAGGAGTCAGCTGTCTCTACCTTAGGCAGCCCCTAAGCCCTGCTCTCAGGAAGCCTTTTCTAAGTATGTACTCTTTCTGAAACCAGGTAAAAAGCTCTGGCAGGCATCGTGTGGACACTGGATTCCATGCCAGGCTGTGGACAGCCAGGTCTACTTCCTGCAGAAACACACACACATATGCTCCATGAAAGCAAGCTTGAGAAAGAGAGTGCCGGGGCTGGGGATGTGGCTCCGTGGCAGAAAGCTTGCTGGGTTTTCTTCCCAGAGAAAAAGGAGAGAAGGGAGAGTAAAGGGGAAAGAGGGAGAGGAAGAAGACAAAGAAGGAAAGAAGAAGAAGGAAAAGGGAGGAATGGAAGGACAGAGGGAAAGTAAAAGAGAGGGAAAAGAAGATCATTTAGAAATGAGGACGTGTGTGTCTGTCAGCCGGCTTCCCATAGACTTGCTCTGTGTGGATTACTGCCTTCCGGGTCAGTTCTGGCTCCAGTGTAGGCACTTGCCTGATGGACACAGAAAGCCATGGAGAAGTGAGAGGTACGGAGTATAGCTCGGGAAATGCCCAGCTAGTTAGCTTCTCCCTCGAGCCTTCCTGGTCCTGGCAATGGTTCACTAGAACTATAGGTTAGTCAAACACAGGACATTCAGTGACCAGGGGGAGGCCAGGGCCAGGGGACAGGCCAAGCCAGGCATGAGAAGTCAGAAGAGACCTACCTGTTAGTCCAGATCAAAGCCAAACATCATAGAAACAGAACGGGTGGCTGTGCCTTAGGCAAGTTCAAGAACAACTGGGTGGTGGCTGGGAGAAGCTTCCAGACCTGTGTGTCCTGCCCAAAGAGGCAGCCTGTCCTCTGAGCTGCTTCAGTGCAGCTGACCCTGAGGTAGGTCGCAGTTATCTAGGGACACCAAATCCGCAACCTGTGCTGGCGTATTTCATTACCTTCTGTTTCTTTCTTCCATGGTTCCCTAACCACACTTGCTTTGCAAAGCATTAACGTTCTCCACTGAATTTAGGTATAAAGGAAGCATCTACATCTTAGCCAGGAAGACAAGTACTGAAAAACCGCACTCAGGAATGAAAATACCATCTAATCTCTCCATTATCTGCCTAGGGGCAGAGGCAGAATCACACAGCCTCTGGGGTCAGGTGCACTCTGCACGGTCCCACATCTTCTATTGGTGGCTCCTCCCATCTTAGACAAGCTAGCCCCTTGGACAAGTTAGCCTTCGGGAGACACACTCTTCTTCCCTATAAAATAAGGATCGTCACAATTGACTCATGGGATTGTATGGTAGGAAGCTCGAATGTGCTCAGGGGTAGAGGTAGACACTAGACTGTGTGGCCAGAAGCATTCTCTCTCTCTCTCTCTCTCTCTCTCTCTCTCTCTCTCTCTCTCTCTCTCTCTCCACCCCTTCTTGTTTTTGGTTTTTTGAGACAGGGTTTTTCTGTGTAGCCCAGCTGTGCTGGAACTTGCTCTGTAGGTCAGACTGGCCTCAAACTCACAGACATCCGCCTACCTCGGCCTCCGCACTGGGATTAAAGGTGTGCTCCACCATGCCTAGCCTCTCTCTCTTTTCCAGCAGTGGTGCTCTACCAGGCATGTGGTGGTCTAAGGCAAAGACTCCACTCTCAAGTAGGCTTGGAGTCAGTTGCACCATTTAATTTATTGCCATAAATTCTGGTCAATGAGGATTTCCATACACATGGAAACACTGTGATCAGTTTGTAAGGAAACCTCCAAACTGAGAAAGCGATGTGTGTTACCTACTTTTCTCCTTATTGGCTGGAGTATGGAAGTGGTAGTTGGAGCTCAAGCAACCCTCTTGTTCCAAGAGGTAACACATTCATTAATGACGGTAGAAACGCAAAAATGGGGGAATTCTGGATATCCATGGAATTATAACATGCCTTAAAAATGGCTCCAGATGTCCTAGAAGAAAGGATAAATTTCTAATTTTAAATATCTAATTCTTATGTAAGACAAGATATTCCTCCCCTGCACTACCTCAACCCCTTCATACCAAGGACATCACAAATACAGACACAAAGCAGAAGCACAAAAGGGAATGTTGGCCATCTTTTCTGTTTTGGTACACTCATGACTGTAGAAGCAGGGCAAGATCTAGAAGGCACTCAAGCACTGGTTTGTCCCCTGGTGTTTCAGTCTGCCAGCTGTGTGACTTTGGACCTGTCATTGCCTGAGTAGCAACCTTCTTGTATAAAATGGGATGTGGGATAAGATCCCTCGGTGTTGCTGGTTAATGATACTTAACAATATGAGAGTTGAGTGCTGGACAGAGTGCCCAGAACATTATCAGCATCTGATGAACGCTTAGCAATGGACCCTGATAGCGTGAGGATGTGGCTCATTGGTAGAGTGCTGGCTTAGCATGCAGGAGGCCCCAGCTTCGATCACATGAAGTGAGTGTGGTGGTACACCTCTACTTTCACAGCGCTTTAAAAGTAGAGGTCAGAGGATCAGGAGTTCAAGGTTATCTTTGGTTTCATAGAGAGTTCAAGGACTAACCTGGACTATTTTCTAAGACCTTGCCATAGAGAGAGTACAAGAGAGGAGAGAAAGAGACAGAGAGAGAGAGAGAGAGAGAGAGAGAGAGAGAGAGAGAGAGAGGAGGGGAAGGAGAGGGAGGGAGGAAGGGAGAGGGGGGGGGACAGAGGGAGGGACGGAGGGATGGAGGGAGGGAGGGACGGAGGGAGGGGGAGGAAAGGGGAGAGAGGGGGGAAGGAGAGGGAGGGAGGAAGGGAGGGAGGGAGGGAGGAAGGGAGGGAGGGAGGGGAAGGAAGGGAAGTAGAGGGAGGGGAGAAGAGGGGAGAGAGAGAAAGAGAGAGAGCAAGCCTGAATACCATTTGTTCCCATTCCTAACCCCAACCTAGGCTCCAGGCAGCCCCATCTGCCAACTGTCTTCATTGGCTGTTTCTTCTTCCCATGTTGCTCTTTTTGCTCAGAAGGTCTCGTGTGGCTGGGGGAGACAGGGTGGGATGGAGAAGCTAGACTTCTTGCCTGTGCACTGTGGACAGTTCCCTCCTTCCCTCTCTGAATAGACATGGCATTTGATACCAAGTGGCTCATTAACATTTGCTACCTGATATTGGTTTAAATATCAAAGCATGTGTCTAGTCTGCAAGGTATAAGCTCCACCAAGGGCGTGGAACATGCCTTTTCCACCTCTTAACCCTTTAGTGTTGACTCCAAGTCATGTTCAGGCCCCTGTGAATACTTCTGGAGCAAGTAAACCAAATCCAATGATCCAAAGTCCTAGCAAAATAACTTCCCGGCATCCTTTTGAACCTGCCTACTTACTGCTGCCCTATGTTACGGAGTCCAAGCCCTGGGATGGCAGTGTCTGCTTGTGATAGCCACCTCCTTTCATCCCTGGCCCTGATTCCACCAGCACAGAGGGAAGGGCTGGGGAGGCCCTAACTCAGGAGGGCGACTTTACTGCAGTCAAAGAAAGGTTTTTCTGGTTGCTGTCAATACCATCATTTTGAATTCTGGAGTATTTTAAATTTGCCTTTGGAAGAAAAGTATTTTGCTTTATTTTGTTTTGTTTTTGGAGAAAGGATTTCTAGCCCTGGCTTGCCTCAAACTCATTATGTAGTGAAGGCTGGCCTTAACTCCTGATCCTCCTGCCTCCATCTCTCAAGTGGTAGGATTATAGGTGTGTGCTACCATGCCCAGTTTATTCATTGTTGGGCTTCATGCTAGGGAAGCCATCTATTAACTTAGCTATATCCTTGGCTCTTGAAAAAGAAAGAGAGTAATTATGACCCAACATTATTGTTTCAATGCAGGAGTGTATTTCATTCATTATAGACAGATATGTTGGGCTGGGTTTGTGTGCAAGTCCTTAATCTGAACAATGCCCTGTCAATCCCAGTGCTTCAATGTCAGGAAGTAGACAGCTATAGCACTGATCCGGTAAAGTCTAGAATGTTCTTCCTTTAAAACTGATGCATTTTATTCTTCCAAACAGAAGTGGAGGGCCCAAGCTCCATGAAGTTACCTTATCTACAGAGCAGGTCAAGAAATACCACAAAAAATGGGAATTCTAACTGTTTGGGGGGAAAGTTCCATTCCAGCCATCACTAATGCCATCACTAATCCCTAGTATAATAACTTAAGACTAATTAGAGGATTAAGTTTATCAAGTTTAAAAAAAAAACTTTATCAAGTTGGGTGGGTACGGAGATAAGGGTAGATCTGGGAGGAGCTGGGGGTGAAGAATATGATCATAAATTAATTCTCAAGGAATTAATAGAAATAATTTAATATAGAATACAGGATCTTGAGATGTGGCTCAGTAGAGTGCCTGTCTAACATGCATAAGGTCCCGGGTTTGTCTAGCACCTCACAGAATTGGGTAACGCGCTACACACAACTGTAATCTCAGAACTGGGGAGGTAGAGGCAAGAGAGACAGAAGCCCAAGGTCACCCGTTTGAGGCCAACTTGGAGTCTCAGAAGAAAGAGGAGGAAGAAAAAGAAGAAGGAGAAGGAGGAGGAGAAAGGAAGAGGAGGGGGAAGAGGAGGAGGACAGAGGAGGAGGAGAGGGGAGAAGGGGGGAAAGGAGGAGGAAGAAGAAGAAAAATCAGGATGAGGAAGAGAAGGAGTAAGGGGAAGAAGATGAGGGGGAGGAGGAGGAAGAAAAAGAAGAAGAAAAGGATGAGGAAGAGGGAGAAGGAGAGGAAGGAAGATGAGGGGGAGGAGGAGGAAGAGGAGGAGGAGAAGGAAGAAGAAGAGGAGGAGGAGGAAGAAGAAATAAAAAAGTGAAAGTCCTTGTTTCTAACCCTCCTCCTCCTCCTCCTCCTGTAACTCAGTAGGTCTGGGTTAGACCCAAGAATCAACATTTTTTTTTTTACCAAAATATCAATTGATCTTGATGCAGGAGGTGGCATGTAGGCTAGACTTTGAGAAAGGAGATGTCTTTCCTTTGTCTTGGGTTAGTCCCATATTACTTACTCATGGCCAAGTGAGCTGACTGAATTCACAGTCTGCATGCCAAAGCAGGCAGAACAGTTTGTGGGTAGAAACGCCTTTGATCCTAGAGAAGGAGGAGGTAGGGGAGCTTGCAGTAAAGGGTGGGTCAACAATCAACAGGATTTTTTTTTTTTGAGGAGGGGGTAAATTGGGTCCTGGAAGTACTCCCAGACTGTGGAAGCAAGGGGGAGAGAGAAAAGCACTAGCCACCAGCTGTTCTGGGAGAGTGACTCACCACCCCTGTGGTGGCAACCAAGGGCGGTGAAATGGATCGCAGCTGCACTGTGGGGGGGGGAGGCGACAGGAGGTGGTGGTGTGGCCCCAATAGGAGTGTACTGTGTGGAGCTGTGCATTCCAGAGAGGACCAGACCTCCTGCACAGATGCTGATCAGTGCTGTCAGTCATCTCCGAGGAAGAGGGAAGGAGGGGCCAAATAAACCATCTCTGAAAGACAACAGACACAGCACTATTTAGTCATCGCTATGAAAAGTCCTGGGTTTCACACTCTGGAATCTTCCTCCCCATTGCTGGTAAATCTGGTCCCTTCTCTCGGATGTCTCCTAGGGATGTCCCATTCCACTCTGTGACACACCCTACCTCATTCCCACCACTGTGATCCGTTCGCATCGTCTCGTCATCTCTCAATTGTACTCAGTAGGTCTTCATCCTCGTTGTCCTGCTTCCTGCCTTGTCTTCCTCCACCCAGCCAGGAATCTGTCTTCCCCGAAATGCAAGAATAAGTCTGTAATTCACTCACCTAAAAATCCATAGTCCTTGACTCTGATTCTTAAATTTCAACGTGGGTCAGAATCCAGCAGACTTGCAAAAACAGGGTGCTGGGTCCTTCTGAAATGTTCTTCATGTCTTCTTTACTTGCTGAGTTCCTGAGTGAAGTCTCTGCCTCCAGCACTGTGACCGGCACATACTGGGTGCTTACTATTTCCCTGAATCTTCCCAGAGACTATCATGTGACATAGGTCCCTTTATTCTCCTGTCTTCTCCGCATCACATATCCGATGACCCTGGGGCTTGGGCAGGCTTAGACACTTGTTCAGAGTACACAGGTACAGCATGAAGGAGCCAAAACCCCTTCTGACTTTAGCACCTGGACTGTTATCCTAGGAGTTATTCAGCCAATGATAATTAAATTAAATGAATTAATTACTTCCATTCTAGTGCTTACCAACATCAGGTAAATTTTGTGATGAGGTCTTGAGCCTTAAGAATGGGAAACGTTCCAAATAATTTACGCTCCGTCCAACATGCCAGCCTGAAACATAGGTGCCATTGATACCGGGTACACTCTTACTTGTGCTGTCACTGGGACAAGATTCCTAAGAGGACAACTTAAAAGAGAAGGGATCTGTTTGGGTGCATCACCAAGGGAAAGCGTGGAGGAATATCTTACATTGTGGAAGCTGAGAAAGGGCGACACCAGCATTCCAGTCCCTTCCTCTTCCTCCCCTTGTGTTCGCCCTGTGCCTGTGGGATCCCAGGTGGTATCCATCACACTGAGTGGGAGTCTTCCCCCTCCGTCCTCCTTGAAACATCCTGACATATCCAGAGATGAGTCTTACCACCACCTAGGTGGCTCTAAGTCCAGTGAAGTTGACAAGACAGATTGGACACCAAACTGGGATAGCAGATCCTTCTGTGACAACAAGTGTATATACCTGGTATCCGGGAAAGGGCCTGAAGGGTGGGGAGGAGAGCTAAACATCATCGCTCTCTACTTTGGCTGGGCCATTTGTCCATTGCTTCTCTCTCTTTCTCTCTCTCTCTCTCTCTCTCTCTCTCTCTCTCTCTCTCTCTCTCTCTCTCTCGTTTTTCTGTGTAGCCCTGGTTGTCCCAAAACTCTCTCTATAGACAAGGTTGACTTCAAATTCACAGAGATCAGCCTGCCTCTGCCTGCGAGTGCTAGGATTAAAGGGATTAAAGTGCTAGGATTAAAGGGGTGATACGCCACCCCACCCCCTGGCTGTTTGTCCCTGTCCATCTGGCTACCCTGATGACTTCTTTGCTTTCCTCATTTGTTTGCCTTCTTTTTATTAAAAAAGCAGAGAGTTTCACAGTGTTATCTAGCCTGGGAATGACCAATTCTCTGCCATGTGAATGGGTGGCCCTTAAAGGTGCCTGAGAGCTAAGTCGGCCACATGGACTACTGGGGAAGCCAGAACTGTGCTGAAGCACTGCTTGATAGGCAGTTTCCCATCCTTCCCATGCACTGCACATCGCGTTTCTCTAGACGCTAATGGACAGAAGTCCTGTGATACTTGGACCCAGGGCGGCCCTTCTCCCTGCTTTCTGCAGTCTCCTCTTTCAACAGAAGCTGGGGGCCAAGAAGTCTGGATTCTTTCTCAGCAGAGTTTTCCTTCCTTGGATCTTTTTCTACAAGTATCAAGGCTGTTTTCCCCCATTTTACAATGAGGAAGCATGAATCTTTGCACAGAAGCCTGCAGCTGCTGGTTCTAAACATTCCAGCAAAAAAGAAAAAAAGGAATGAAGGAGAAAGAGAGAGGAGAGAGAAGGAAAGGAGGAAAGAAGGGAGGGAGGGACAGAGAGAGAGAGAAGGAGGGTAGGAGGAAGGAAGGGAGGGAGGGAGGGAGGGAGGGAGGGAGGGAGGGAGAGAGAGAGAGAGAGAGAGAGAGAGAGAGAGAGAGAGAGAGAGAGAGAGAGAGAGAAAGTCATTTGTTCTTAGATTCTCAGCATGGGCTGACACTTCCTGCCCACTGCACCTTTCCTCCTCTTGCACACCTGCTCCCCCTGCCGCCAGATGCTGGAAGTACACCTGTGAGTGGGGCTGCAGGCCCGGTAGATAACCGTGTTGAAAGGTGGCGGCCAAAAAGATGAAATCATAGAGCCTTGAGATTCTTCCAGTACTCTGGCAAAGGAGCCAAATTAAGCATTTTTTCAAGTCAGGAATACGCTTTGTAATAAACGTCAGATAAATATTCTCCCTGAATAGCGTTTCGTCAAAAAAAACAGAAATGGTCACTCCTTTAAGGGTTAAATGAATTGAAAGAACTTGCGGGTTGGACTCAGAATGAACACAGATCAGGTTTTGATGAGCCTCGGCTTCTTTCCCTGTGCTCTGAACACAGGGCCATTGTCCATCTCACAGTGTCATTGTGGAATGCATCTAAGAATATGAATTATTATAACAAAAATCACTGTGTGCTGGTTCATTTCTGACAGTCTCTCTCCTTTCCCTCGCCTCCTCCCTCTCTCGTTCTCCTTTCCTCCTCTTTCTATCGCCACTTCTCCTTTTCTCCCCCGCTTTTCCATACATCTTAAGTGGACATTACAAGTGAAGCAACTTAACCCTCCCACGCCCCGAAAGGAAGTAAAGACAGAGAAAACTCAGCCACAAACCGGAAGTAACAGAAAAAAAAAAACGTATCACGGGCAAAACAGTGAAAAAGTAAAAGAAAAAAAAAGCGGCTGTAGGCTTTCTGGAGATCAAGTTAGTTTTAGTTAATGACGGGTTGCCAGCGTGGCTTGACCCCCTAAGTAGGGGGTTTTAGAGACGATTGGATAATTCTTGACCTCTGTTTGACCTCATAAATAGGAATTCTCCTTCTGCCTTGTGGGAGCTCTGGAGCTAGTAGGTTCCTGCCTTTTTAACTGTGGGTCTCTCCTCCTTTTCCCCTGCGGCAGTGGGCGGGCCTGGGCTCGCGGCTGGGAGGGGCCGCCACGCCTGCGCCCTCCCGGGAGCCGCCCTGCCCTGGCTGCTGCTGGCAGCTCTGAGCTGGACTCCCTCCCTTCCTGCAGCAGCCTTGCCACGTGGTAGATTGGCGACTTCTGGGAATGTGAGAGAGCACTCCAGTGAGGGCCACACCAAGAACTTTTACGGCTCTGTTAATTAAGTCAAACTTTCCTTGCGAGTGTCTGCTTAGAGGAGACAAACCCCTACATGTTCTCTAAGGCAAGAAAAAAAAAAAAGAGGTGACAGAGGGGATGTACCAACTCGTCAGGACAGAATGAGTCGCAGTGTATTCTTAGACTTTCTTGAAAACCTCCCTGGGCAAAGTGCTGAGCAAAAGGGACTAGTCTGTCCTTAGAGTGTCAGGAGTCCAGGGGGCTGAGACTGGAAACAGATAAAGGAATCTCAAGGTTAGATCGGGCCACGACTTCTGAGCCTCTTAATAACTGTGAGACTGTAAACAGGTGAGGTCAAGTCTTGCTACTGCTGGGGTGGGAGGAGTGAGGAGGTCAAGGTCCCTGAGCGGGTTTCCAGAGAAGTCTCTCCTAGGTCAAGTCTGAATGCAGTTTTTAGTACCAGTTATGATGGCTCTGCCAGCTCTCCTTCATAGTAAATAAATAACTGCCATTTTAAGACATAGGTCAGTCGGGGTGGGGGGGTGTGCACACCTTTAATCCCAGAACTCGAGAGGCAGAGGTAGGCAGATCTCTGAGTTCCAGGCCAGTCCAGTCTACAGAGTAAGTTCTGGGACAGCCAGGGCTACACAGAGAAATTCTGTCTTGAAATATCAAAACAAAAAAACCAAAACATAGGTCAAAATAAACACTTAGAATTATATATTCATAGGACCTATTCATTATTGATTTACTTTGCAACTTATACAGGGTGTGTTTCCAATGGGGAAAAAAAATCAGACTCTGGTATCCTCTTCAGGAGAAAGCTTATTTTAAATTGAATTTTCATTTTAACGGGTTACTTATTTCTATAATTCTAAAGTCAAATTCTAGAACATATTGTACCTAAAAAGGCTTGCCATCATCTGATTTCTTCAGGTTCTTTTCTCTCCTTCATCGGTAATCAGTTTGATTTTTTGTTACTTGCTCATGAAAATACAACTATACTATTATTGATTCACAGTCCTACAATAAGTTGAGGGCACGTGATGTATATTTTGAATTGGTTTTCTTCAAGTGGCTTTCGACTTGCCTAAGCAATCTGTCCCAGGGGATGGCTGAGGAGCCAGCAGCTGGCTGGCTGGAAGAGAGAGCCTGAGAACTAAAACTGTGGAGGCTTCAGTGGAGTAGGGTGACCCCATATTTCCCCAAGCATCAAACCTGACAAGGCTTCTAAGTGCCTCCTGGGATTCTTGCCCGCCACTGACTGGGGTTGCCAGCTACCTTCCCAGAGAGAAACTTGCCTAGAAAGAGGCCGCACTGAAGTACACCGATCCACCCCTCCTAGTGGCTAGGGGTTTGCTTTGGAGAAAGACACCCCCAACAGAGCTGGGGCTCTCCAGAGGTTCCCCGGTGTGAACAAGGCAGATCAGCTGGCAGGCTGGGGTAGGCTACAGGACCAGCTTTTGGCCCGTCTGGACTTCAGCCAATCTGTTGTAACAAAGTACCACAAACAGCAGAAGTTTGCCATTTTGTGGTAATAGATGCTGGGAAGTTGAGATTCTGTGCACTGTAGAGCCCCTTCTGGGATGTGTGAGGAATTGATCTGTTCCAGAACTTTCTCCTTGGCTTCTATGTAGTGTCTTCATGTAGTTTGTCCACACATCTTCTGTGTTTGGCTATAGTCCATGTCCTCCTTTGTGTAAATCATATTGGATTAGGGTCTACCCTAATGGCTTCATTTAACTTCACCTTTGTAAAATAAAACAGCAGCAACAGCAACAAAGAAAAACAAAGCTACCTTCTTGAAACATCATTCAAAAATTTGTAGGTGAAATGGATTATTAAAAATGCTGCAGGATCCCTGGCGGTGGCAGGCAGCAGAAACACTGCTGGTCCCCAAGTGGTGGCAGCAGGCCACATGGTAGTGGGCAGCTGGGCCCTGAGAGCAGCCCAGTCCCAGTCCCAGCAATGGCTGGTCCAGGGCAGGGAGACACATGGCAGCAGGCAAGAGACAGAGACATGGATAGGCACGCCATGCAGAGTGAGGTTGGATATTTATTCAGTGGGTTATGGAGGGGGAAGGGAGAAGAGGACAGAGAGAGAGAGAAAGAGGGAGAAGAGAGGGAGAGAGAAGGGAGACAGAAGGGGGGAGGGGAGAAGTGGGGAGAGGCAGAAGCTGCCTCTTTGAGAGGGAGACATAAAAGAGAAGGAACTCAGGCTAGAAGATCAGCCTGTCTCAGCAGACAGGGGGGGGGGATGTGTGGTGGTAGTAGGCATGGCTTGTCTCTTAAAGAGACAGAACAAATCATTACAGTAGAGATCTTGCTTGGGGGACACAAAACAAAAACAAATTTTAGCCAGTCTATGGGATTCTAATAAAGCAGCACAAAACAGACTCTAGCCTATATTTTTTTGTCCCTCTTCATAGCCCTGACTGTCCTGGAACTCAACCAAGCAGAGTAGACTAGCCTTGCACTCACAGAGATTCACCTGCCTCTGCCTTCTGAGTGCTGGAATTAAAGGTGTGCACCATCATGTCTAGCAGTAACCTACATTTTTTTTTGTTTGTTTAAATTGTGTAGAAACAGATTGGAGCTGGAGGTCCTCTTATCCCAACCTTCAAATGCTGGGTTTACAAGCATGTACCACCATGTCTGACTAGCAATCTATTTTTCTCAAAAGAACACAACTGACACCCTCCCCTACTCCCTATGCCTTTTCAGATGCAACTGTATCCACCAACCCCCAGAAATGCTGTTCCCATGCCCCCATACCACCATTGAAAACCAGGCTGCGCAATTCTGGGGACGGATTCTATTTCTCAGGTGTGTGGCAAGAGGGAAGCAGTGTGAGATCCCCTAGCATCATCATTCGGTGTGTCCTCTATATACAAAATTCAGTACAATCTTCATTGTGGAGAATGGCTTTGCCATTCCAACAAATCTTTCATTTTTATAAAATGCAAGGTAGGGGAACTCTCTCTCCAACCATTGAACCGTTCTCTTCCTCCTTCCTTTCTTCCTCCTCCTCCTCCTCCTTCATTTCTACATTTTAAAATAAATACTAACCTCAAAGGTCTAGCTGGGCATTGAGTGTTATGACCTGGGATCATTTTTCTCTTTGTTTCTGCTAAATCTGTCCTGGCACCTTTCCTGGGACGCTGTGACAAACACTTTAGGCCCACGACTTTGTGTTGTAGGGTGTGGCTTGGCTCGCACCTCCTCCTCCCCACGTATGTGAAAACAACCCAGCTCAGTGAAAACAGGCTGGAGAGACTCTGCTCCTGGAAATCCCCATGAAGCAAATTCCATTCCAGATCTTTCTCAATACCCAGAGGAGGAGCACAAGAGCTGATTGTCCCCGCAACTTCCCTGCGATTTGCAATTCTATATTCTGGGACTGGAGGGACAGGGTGTGTGTGTGTGTGTGTGTGTGTGTGTGTGTGTGTGTGTGTGTGTGTGTGTGTGTGTGTGTATTAATGGATGTGAGGGTTAAGAAGTAGATTGGGAGCCTTAGCTGGGTTCGGCAGCTCAGTGTAACTCCTGCGATGATTCTGAAGGAGATCTTCGGGCTGAACCTGGCCCAGCAGTGTCTGCATCACACCTCTTTACCAGGTTTCCGCAGAGTTGCTACCCTGTGATGCAGAGCCTGTTGCTTTTCTGTCGTCCTGGCCTCCCAGAGTTTTTTAGTTCCAATCTAGTGTCCCCTGCCTCCTGGGCTCCATCCACTGCTGAGGAATGAGTACAAATCCAAAGTTCTGGGGAGTTGCCTTGTCTCTACAAAGAAGAACGTGACTGTCAGGGACCAAAGCTGCTAAGCCACCTTCCTCACAATGGTCTCAAGGGACCCAGAGATGGTGATGGATGTAGCCAGGGTGGAGTGATTTGTTCTTGGGCAGAGTTGGGGACAATCAAGAACGACCCAGTGCCACCTCCCTCCTTGGTGTTCCCTAGGTCTCTGGGTCTACTGCTCTTCTTTCTTGGCTCCACTCCTGACTCATCCCACCCCAAGCCTTGTCTTTGGAAGTACTAGAGTTCACACTTGCCTTCCAGGGAAGGAAAGAGCAGAAACTGGGAAAGGTGTAGCAGTATTTAACCTTGCCTGACCCTGCTCCATGACTCACTCACTGGACTCCCAGGCTGGCCCTGATTCCTCGTGGATGGATGCCAGAGTGGTCATGGAAACAACACAGGCCTGAAAGGAGGACTAAAGTGAGGTACCAAGCCTGCAAGGGAACTCTCAAAGCATTTGATAAGAACCCATGTCATGATGGAGATGGTAACACTAACCCCCAGAGAGCATCCCCCACAAGATGCCATTCCATTTCAACACCACAGTCATCCCAGGAGGCAGGTCCTGTTTCAATTCCCATTTTATCAGTGAGGAGAACCTGCCACAGTGAGGTCCAAGGAGGCATAGTTAATATAAAGCAGGGCCAGGTTTCCAGCTCTGGAGTTTGTATTCATAATAACTGCTCTGAACTAATAAAAAAAATGTGGCTATTATTCACTTTATTTTATAGCTGAGAAAGCAGAGGCTCAGTAAAGTCAAGTATCTTGTCCAATACTGCACAGCCTGGAAGAAACAGAGATGAGATAAACACCTCCCCACCCTGACTCTAGACTTCTCCCCAGGCACAGGGTGGGGCCATTGAAGAGTGGTGGCTGAGGATGTAATTGCATCTTTCCTCTGACTCGCCCTCCTCCACCTCGAGTTTCTGCCTCCTCCTGAAGTTGTGAGCTCTCATTTCAGGTGACAGGAAGCCACTGGAAAAATGAGCCAGCCACCGAGCAATCTTGTGAGGAAATCAGAAACCCGCACCTGCCAGTCCAGGAATGGGTCCAACACGCCCAGGGCCTGACACCTGACTTCCCAGGTAGAGTGGCCAGATGCCCCAGGCCGAGGGAGGTGAACCCTGAAGGAAGTTAGAGTTCCCAGAAAGGCCAATGGGCAGAAGTTGAGAAAACAAAAGGCTAAGATGTGATTTTAAAAGACAGGTTGGCATTAGAGTCTCTTGGTTGGGAAGAGCCACGGAGAATAGAGAGTAACCTTCGGTTGTATCAATAACAATAGCTAACACTGAGTGGGTACTTTCTTTGTACCCACGACCGATGATGCTACAGGACCAACTCATAGCCGTATGGTGAGGAAAATGCCTCAAAGTTTAGCTGATTTGGTAAGAGAAAGATGTGGGCAGTTTCCTCACTAAAGCCACCTTTTTGCTACTCCCTAACACTGGATGGTGGGACATTTCAAAGGAAATATTGATGGGACTGGAGACATAGCTTAGTTGGTAGAGTGCACGAGGCTCATCATTTAATTCCCAGCACTGTAGAGTCAGCCATGGTGGTCCCTGTCTATAATTCCAATGCTCAAGAGATAGAAGCAGGAAGATCAGAAATGTAAGATGATCCTTCCACACATACAGGGTTCGAGGCCAGCCTGGGCAGCGTGAGAAAGAAGAAAGAAAGAAAGAAAATATTGTAATCATTCCCCATGAATTGATCTACTAGCTGCCATCATTGTCATCACAAGTTAGTCTTGCTCCATGCATCTCCCTATTTTGCCTTTTACTGGAGTATTTTGAATTAAATATCATACATATTACTTGTATGTTATATATCCCAGAAAGAACAATTGTCGGAGCAACCCAGTGTGTGATGGCTAATCTTGGTTGTCCATTTGACTACATCGGGAACCAACTAAAACCCAAGCAGGTGGGTATACCTGGCAGGGATTTTCTTGATTGGATCATTTGAGGTAGGAAGACCCCACCCTAAATCTGGATCACTTGAAGTCAGAAGACTCGTGCCAAATCAGAGACACCTTCTGGGGACCAGTCCTCATAAAGGACATGGGAAAAGAAAGCTTTTGCTTTTTGACACTTGTCCCCACTCTTGCTGGCAAGTTCATCTATCCTGTCCCTGAGCCGTGTCTTCAATGATTTTAGCACCTACTTCCTCAGGATTCCCCTGTGGACTGAAGACTGGCAACTCCCTAGCCAGCAAATTTGGGTCTACAGTTACTGGTCTGCTTCTCTGGCAGTGGTCCAGCCAGGTCAGACCAGGACCTGGCAGGAATTTTGGTCCTTCAGGCACTGGTTATGTTGCTGTCACCAAATATAGTTTTAAATTAGAATCTTTATCATTCTATTTATCAATAAGGCTTGAAGTCAAAGGCTGGAGTGGAAACCTGCTGGGTCAGAGAGGCTGAGGAGCAATCAGCTGACCCTCTCTCTGCTGGCATCTCTGAAAGAGACCCTTCTTCCACTCGCCAAAACAGAATGAGCCATACTACACTAAGTCCCTCCCTACTCCCCATTGCCTTACAGACACCCTATGACTCGCCACTTTCTGTCAACTAGTTACTAACTTGACTTCCTGACTCAAAGTTGATTTTATTCATTAGTTCAAACACAAACTCAAGGTTCGCAGTATAATCGAATACACTTCAATGCCACACCAGATCAGGACTGCTGAGATATCCAGCCTCATGGACTGAGGAACTAGCAGATCCTTGGTTTTTCTATCAGGAGACAACCAGTGTTGGATTCCTCCGACCACAGCCTGAAAGCCACTCTGGTAATTACATATCCGTTTTACCAGGCCTGTACCTCTGGAGAACCCTGACTAAACACAATGCTATGTTGAAAGCGAATGAATGGAATGATTCTTAATATCAATTAAGGACCCAACCACTAGTCAAGTATCTAATTGGCTCCATAATGTATTTTTACACTCGTTTTATAGAAATTAGAATAAAAATATTTTACGCATTACATTTGGCCATGTTTCTTAAATCCCCAACTCACAGGGCCCTGTCTCCATGCCATTCATTTGTTGAAGAGAGTGAATTTTTTGCCCCGCACTATCTCTCACAATTTAGATTTTGTCGATCACATCCCTGTGATGTCATCTAACAAGTTCTTCCACCTCCATCAATTCCCGGGGAGGTGTTGCTAAGATCTAAAGGTTGGACTGAGTGAACATTTCATTGTTTGGTAAGATGTTTAGCAAGCATGGAAACCTAGCACTTGAGCTCCTACTATGGGAGCTCAAGCCAAGATGGCAGCACTGATGAAGACTGGAATCCGAGTCTCCTGACTCTGGGCCCCTGCCCTTCTGCTGCACTGCAGGACTGGAACCCAGAGCCTAGAACCTTCTCCTTGGATTAGAAGAATGGTTTAGTTGCCATTTAGTCTCTACCTCCATTCAGAGAGAAATCAAGATGGAGCAGGGTGTGTGTGTGTGTGTGTGTGTGTGTGTGTGTGTGTGTGTGTGTGTGTAGTGTGTGTGTGTAACCTTTTTAGAACATGTGATATTACTTAAAATGATGCTGAGAGAAGAGGCTCCCCAAGCATTGTGATGGGGTGGGGGTGGGCTCTGCACCTTCTACTTTACCAAGGGACTGGAAACCTTGAGCCAGAATTCTGGTATGCATGGCAATGCTTTATTTTTCTCTCTCCCTTTATATACTGAGAGCAGGTTTATCACAGGAATATTTCATATCCTGGACTTTTCCATTTTAGTTTGAAGGAAACAAATGTATGCTTACGTGTGCTGTCAGGGGTGGACACTTGAAGCGATAATCAGAATTCTCGGGGGAGGACACAGGGCAGGATTTCTTTATTCTCACTTTTCTGCTATGAGCATTTCCTCCATTCTCTACTGTCCTGAGCAGGTAGCTCCAGAACCAAAAACACACTGACCAGAGAAACAGAAATATCCCCATCTCAAGGAGAAGAAAGTCATTCTAGACCTCAAAGTGGGAGGCAGGGATAAAGATGTCTCAAATATCTAATACCCATGAGAACTGACATACATAGAACACATAAAACAGACCATGTACTTCACATGAAGGATTTGCTCTCACAGAAGCTCTGCAGGGTGGGGAGTACCCATTTCTGTTACCATGATTTGCAGATGAAGAGAACCAGTTTGTATCAAAGAAGGCAGTATTCAAATGCAGGCTCTTCTCATCTGGAGACAATAGCATTATTGTTGTGGTCAACTAAGCTAAGACATCTTCTCTTTGAGAGGTTATAGTAATGTATTAGCAGCAGAAAAAGATGCTACAGAATTTGGGGGTGGCCCCAGGAATGCACACAGGAGCCCTAGTGATCCGAAACGCATGTCTTCCATTTCAAGGCAGAACTTGGAAGTTCATTAAGCAGGTGGTACAGATGAAGGGTTGGGAATTTCTCGAAGGGATTGACCCTGGAGAAGCAATGATGGAGCATTCTCCCACTCTCTGTCAAGTTAAGGACAGAAAGGACTTCCAAGGATTTCTACGATGATCAGATCCTAGGTGGGGCACGCATGCTCTAATGTGGGTACTAAAACCACACATGGTCAGGGTAGACAGACTGCAAGAAAAGACTCCCAACAGGAAGTTCCCCTGGCAGGCAGGACAGCCATGCATGAGCCCGAAGCTTACTTAGTGGTGCAAGGGAATCAGATTTGAGCCCCCTGATACTCTTGCAGTTAGGAGCGAAAGAATAACAGTTCTCTTATAGGTCAAGCTTGCTTTGAAAAACAAGCTCTACACCTGTGAAGCCCACGTCCTTCCTGCTGAAACACTGCCATCTTTTGATGGTTATGTCACGCGACTGTGGTCTCATTTCAGCTCCTAAGAAGGCAGAACCCAATTACTATATTACGCAACTTTCTGGTTTGTTTTTGAATTTTTTTTTTTTAAAAATTGTTTTCACCACATTCAAGGCCATGGCGGTCAAATTTTCCCCAACCTCACTGGTTTGACTCACAAGGTCAGAGTGACATTATTCTACCTAAGCATCCTGGGGACTCTTACCACAGTAAATATATTCTCTTCAATGGGGTTAACCTACTTCAGTGGCTTTTGTCATTGGATTTTGTTTTTGAGACAGTGTCGCTAGTCCATGTTGGCCTCAAGCTTACAATATAGTAGAGGATGACCTTGAGCTCCCAATCTTTGGTCCTCCTGATTCTACCTCCTGAGTGCTGGGGTTACAGGTGTGAACCATCATGCCTGATATAGGCAATGCTGAAGACTGAACCCAGGGATTGATCTCAGGACTTTGTGTAGCCTAGGCAAATACTGTGCCGACAGTCCTACACACTCAGCCCCATCAATGGATTTTGCAAAATGGTATTTTACATTTAAATGTCTTTTTAAGAGTTTTAGTGAGAACCAGAGATGGAAGTTTAGTCAATGCATAGGGGAGACAAACAAATGAAAGAGTCCAGTGGCCCCAGATTCCATTTTGAGGCACTGAAATGAACACTAAGCTTTATAATTGAGGAAAAATTATTGAAGGGGCAAGAGATATCATTACTAAGTCATCTCGGTTAGAGTGTGGTCCTGCCCATCTCTGTCACTGTTCTGGTCCTGAACGGTGGTTTCATGAAAACTGCCAATCTGGCATTAACTTGAGGAGACCAATCTGGTTCCTACAAGATGATCTGTTCCAGGGTGTAGGCTCTTCTGCACAGATAATTGTTCTCATCCTGGGGATGCTCTGTCCTGCTGGCTCATGGCTTGGAGATAGTTCCAGTCCCTTGTCACAGAGGTGTTTATCAACCTGCCCTGTTGCTCATGGAGTAACTGGTGACTCAAGAGGAGAGGTTCAGGACAAGGACTTATCTCCATGCCTTCAGCCTGGATGTGGAATGAAGTTGGTTAGGATGGAAGATACTCCCTGAGTGGTTAACATGCCTTCACAGAGTCAAGCAGGGGCTGCAGCCCATATCAGAGAGGCAGATGGACATAAAAGGAAGGTAGAGATCCTGATTCCCTCATGATTTTAGTCGCCCCGTGGGCTCAACAGGGGAGTTGGGACGCTGTAGTGAGAGGAACTTCTAGGAGCCTCTTGGGTTTGAAAGTTCTCACTCACGAAGGAATTGTAACATCCTGGCTCAGTGATGGAGCAGTGTGTGCATGGGAGGAGCACTCGCTGCAATGGCAGAAGCACAGAAGTAAAGAGAGACGGATTTTTAAGTCTGAAAGTAGAAGCGCCACAGGAAGCAGAACACAGGAGGGGGTCGGAGCCAGAAAACATCCTGAGGAGAGAGAGAGAGAGAGAGAGAGAGAGAGAGAGAGA
>JAQHUG010000248.1:1105020-1144546 GCA_028555095.1 Dicrostonyx torquatus | reverse complement strand
TAGACCTGGTCAGCACCTGGATCTCTATCTGTGTCTAAAAGAGACAACAACAATAGCAAAAGGAAGGAGGAAAAAGGGGAGAGGAGAAAGAGGAGGAGAAGAAGAAGAAGAAAAAGGAGGAGGAGGAGGAGGAGTTAACAGCTTCTATATAATACTATCACACAGACACACACACACACTTTGAATTAGGTGTGTCAATAGCAATTTAGCTCACAGGTGCAGGAACAGAAGTTTTACTCCACGCTGTTTTTAGATTCCTTTGGATTCCATCTTACCAAAATGGTTTAGGGTAGCTCCAGGTCTGTGTTGCACAACACCAAGCACCTCTAGACGGTCGGGTTCCTTCCTCATCAGGTACTGAATATATTACAGGCAAATCACTGTTTTGTGGAATTTTCTGCTTATTATTACATGCTATCGCGTGTGTGTGTGTGTGTGCGCACACACACACACACACACACATAGCCACGTGTGGACCATGCACACTCACAGAGGTCAGAGGACAACTTCCAGGAGTTATTTCTCCTTTCATCACATGGGATCTAGAAATCTAACTCAAGCCATCAGCCTGGGCACACTTACCCACTGAACATCTCTCCAGCCCCTCTTAGACAAATGTCTCATCAGTTCATTGCTGTCATCGCCATGTTTTTAAAGCCCATCATATCAGTCACCATAGACGCATACTGAGAGACTAATTCACTAAATGCCGTATAAAATCAATTACCTTAGTTCAGAAAGCATTTTCAGGCAAATCACCACAAGTTTATAAAAACACTAGTCAACTACATCCTCCCCCCCCCTTCCTCCCCGGCCGCCCGGGGGTGGTGAGCACCAAGAGTGCTGACTTAGCATTTATAGAAATTACAGTAGTGATCTTCCAAATACACTTGTCTCTCTGTGTACCTTAAAAGCCATTCCTGCTCATAACCAGCCCATAGGTACAGAAGGCAAGATTCCATGTCACACCAGAAGACACATAAATAACTCAAAAGAGGGGTGGATTGTCTTGAAAGAGCCCTAAAGACAAAGCCTGTCCCAACAAACAGCAGATACCCAAAAAACTCAGAAGAATCTAATGGTTCAGAACAGATCCCCAATTCGAGGAGCAGAGGTTTCCTATTAGACAAATTACAGTAATTAAAATTAGTTCAAAATGAACTCCTACAGCTCAAAAGAATCTCAAAATGATGAGGAAAAAGGGCAGAAATGGCTCTGGCCACAAACAGTAGGGGAAGGCGCAGGCTACCCTAGCTCAGACCTCAGGGCCCTCAAAGGCCAAGCACCCTTCACCAAACAGCAGCCAAAAGTAGCCAGTGCTGTCCAAGGTGAGAAAACAAGCCAGTCCCCTGAAATACAAGCAATCCCAGCAGATGCCTAGGGTCATCTCATCTGTCCTCTCCCTTGCAGTCAAGTTCCTGTGAATGACTGATTCCGGAGAGGTGTGGCTTCCCTGACAGCACCAACAGGCAGGCCTCTGCTGCCCCACCTAAAGCACCAATTGAAAATGAATAATGCTGAAGACAGGCGGAGGCAAGTTCACCCACGTGGTCACACTGGGAAGATGGGTAAAGCGGTCTGCTGACCCCCAAGTTTGTCTTTGTAACTGGTATTTCATAAGTACTTTTAAAGTCACAGTAAAAAAGCAAAATTAGTTATGAATCATTATGAACCACTGGGAAACAGATTTGGTCTTAATTTCAATTTTTGGAAATTTACAGTGAGGAAATAAAGCTAAGCACAGAAGAAAACTGGAAACCTGTGCTCACCTGTACGGTCATTGCTGGAAGGTTTATTGTTGAGGAAAATGAAACCAGCTGTTCTTTATGGGAGAGCTTTGAATTATGTAAATTCTGGTATGTATGTCGTCACAAAAGTGCTTTTTGTGTATACACTCATGTGTACATGCACATGTGCACGCATGTGGAGGCCTGAGGTCAGCTTCAGGTGTCCTTCCTTGGGAGATATTCACCTTGATTTCTGAGACTCAGGGATTTCCCTATTTCTCCCTGTGCTAGGATTTCAAGTACACTGCTTCTGGCTGGAGAATGTTGTTCTTGTCGTTGCTTTGGGGTTTTTTTGTTTGTTATTTTCTTTATTTATTTATTTATTTGCTTTTTGTTTTTTGAAGACAGGGTTTCTCTGTGTAACAGCTCTGGCTGTCCTGGAACTAGCTCTTGTAGACCAGGCTGGCCTCAAACACACTGAGATCCGTCTGCCTCTGCCTCCCGAATGCTGGGATTAAAGGTGTGAGCCACCACCACCAGACATCATGGCCGGACTTTTTACATGGGTTTTGGGGATTGGCCTCCTCAGGATCTGGTGTCAGTTTTATTTTTAAAGTGTGCATGTGTGTGTGTGTTGTATGTATATGTGTGTGTGTGCACGTGTGTGTGTGTGATATGGGGAGGCACACATGCCACAGCACGCATGTGGATGTCAGAAGACGACTTGGTGGCATTCCTTCCCCCTCCCTCACCTTCTGTGGGACCTGGAGCTAGAGCTCAGGTAGTCAGGCTTGCGCAGCAAAGGACTTCTATCTGCTGAGCCGTCACCCTCAATCTCTGGGTGTACTCAACTTCCATACCAGCTTTATAAACACTTCTTGGAACACGTTGGTAAGCAAGCCACATAACCAGCAGGACCTGAGGCTGGCTGCTCTCACAGAAATGCAGTAATATGTGTTACTGGGAGCATCAGATGCCTGAAGAAAAAACGGAGGGTACGCCAAATAGCTGATGGGTTTCTAAACGTAGATAGGTAAGGAACACTGGGGATGTTTGGGTTGTCATCGTCCCTCCGTTCTGTTTCTTATTTTTAATAATGGACATGTGTTCTAACTCTTACTCATCAAAGGAGAATACTTACATACATACAGACATACATACACCATACATATAATACATACACATATATTTTATAGATAAATAATTTTTGTTGTTGTTTTGGTTTTGGATTTTGGAGACAGAGTTTCTCTGTGTATCTTTGGCTGTCCTGGAACTCACTTTGTAGACCAGGCTGGCCTCGAACTCACAGAGATTCACTTGCCTCTACCTCTCGAGTGTTCAGATTAAAGGCGTGCTCCACCACTGCCCGGTTTTCTCTCCATATAGAATTTTTAATGGTACAGGGGTTGAACCTAGACTTGCACTACTGCTAGGCAGCATTCTAACTATTTAATGTTTTAAATACTTGTTTGAAGTAAATCCATTCACAGAGGACCGGAATGCAATCGGAATGCTCAGGGCGCTGTTTTCACACGTGCACTCCAGTCTAAACAACGAGCTGCTGCACTCCGCAGCTCAGCTCTGAGCATCAGCAGTCATCCTGAGAACCATGCAAAGACCTTCTTATATTGTGGGTGCTGCTATTACAATGCACAATCCTCTCCACACCGCAGCAGCCAGAGGGGAACCCAGGCTTCATACCAAAAAGGTTCACACGCTCTGATATTCACATTCTAGTTTCGTTTTGACTTGAAAGTCACACAGAAACCAAATGACTAAATCTGCATTTCCTTTGAACTCTGTGTAAATGGTGAGGCAGGGATTCCCCTTGTAGATGACATTCCTTACCAAAAAGGACTCTGGAGGCTCTCAGGTTCTGAAGATGCCAGCTGCCTTACCACCAGCCCAATCCAGCGGACTTAGACACTTCCTGTGTTTTGTGGGATTTCACAGGTCTCTTTGCAAGCTTGCACCTCTGCAACAAATCATGGTTGCTTTCGGATCAACTGTTAGTTCTCACAGTTCTCTTGGGCAGGAGAGAGGAAGTGAGAGAGGCTTGCAAGCTCCTGCTGCACCGTCTCCATCACTTGAGGGTAGAGGGGCCAGGGTGTGAGGTCTGCTGTTTTTCTTACAATGGGTGTGTGCCCTATCTGGCCTCTAAGCCAGGGCTTTGGATGTATGGCACTAGATGTAGCCAGTGATGTTTTCAGGCCCATCCTTTGGTTAGATTTGTCTTATCACAGCAACTTTAAAAGTATGGATGCAAAGTTGTGACAGGAATTTCTCTTCCCGCTCTGCCCCTTCTTTACCACAGGCTTCTAGCTCTGGACTTGGGTTGCTGGGAAGTTTATGATTATTGATTCTGTTAGCTACTTAGAAATGAGCAAGCGTGAAGGTCATTGAGGACATGTCCCCCTCCTTCATTATCTGCTTTGGGCCCTATCTCCCCCCGACCCCCATAACATCACAGTTGACCTTCCTTAGGTTTGTAGACATGGGGAGAAAATATCACCATTGCCTCAAGATCTAAGATGCCATGACAGAAAAACAATGGGTTAGACATAGGAGTGAGAGGGGACATAGCAGGCCTTGAGGTCTAGGCAGGGGACACCTTCCTACTTCTGGTAAAGCATGGGTACTCCTTCTTCTTAGTTTTCTTTCTTTACTTCTTACTAATCTATGTTGCCGCATGATTTCTGATCAGAAGAATGGGGTGTGAGTTGCACCTTTGGCCATGGGTAGAATAGATGACTGTCTGAATTGCCCCCCTAAAGATCCTAAGACTGCGAGGAGCTTTCTGATAAAGAACAAAGACCTGTTATTGTTCTCCCCTGAAGAATTCATCTAAATAGACCTGTCAATCACTTGAGTGGGAAAATGCCCCTCAGCAAAGCTGTCTGTTTCAGAGACTTTCAGGAGTATATGAGTCATACTAAATACATAGTTCTGCATAATGGTCTCCCTGGCCATGGTTCAGGGTCACCCACCAGAGTGTTTTGAATTACTCTGTAGTAAACCTTACCTAGCATCTATATTGTCAGCTGAGAGCACAAGAACGAGGCAGCCAGAGTGACATCCTGAGGAAGGGACCATCTCCACACTGGTTATTGATCTGGCCAGTCTGTTTCTTTGTGGTTCAGTCCTGTTCAGCTACATGTTTCTAGGAAGCTGTCCATCTCTTCTGGGTCATCCAGATGTTGACTATCATTTGACATTGCTGGCCTTCGTACATCCGTAGCACCAGTTGTAACATCTTTTTTTCATTTACAATTTTATTTGCTTATTTGACTCTCTTTTCTTTATTAGTCTAGGTAAAAGTAGCCTTTCAAAAAAAATAAATAACTTCAAGTTTCACTGATCTTTTCTGTTTGCTGTGCTTCTTCTCCTGGGGTGGGGGGAGATAAACAAGCTTCTGCTGGCCCCAGACTAGGGCAGACCATGGTAACACGCCCATCATCCAAGTCAAGCCTTGTGAACCAGTTAGTGTTTTGAGTTTGCTAAAGGAACAGGGATGAAGGGTTACTTACAGAAGTGTGGGTGACGCCGAAACAGCTTTATCACGGCAAAGTACCACCAGCCCATCGTGGATAGAGAAGCCACGGAAGCTGCAGCTCTGGATCCCAGCTCCATTCCTATGTACTCTGGCAGCTCCCAAGCTCACTTGTAGCTGCAGAAGGCATGGGGAAAGAGTGACTAGAACCCCAAGTGAGGATCCCCTGAGCACCTTTTCCATCCGCGTTGTCAACAGCTTCATTAGCATCACTATGGATGCAGCTACAATAGTGTTGTGCTGCTTGTCTGGTTGTCACGGCCACTGGACCAACATTATTTCTACTCGGTGATAGCCAGGGGATTATTGATGCCAGGCCATAGCATGTTGGTTCTACAGCTGCTGCTTCATTTATTTGTGCCCTTTAATCTACTAACTTTGGTATTGATTTTCCCTATGTTTTAAATTTTATTTTGTTTTGTTTTTGTTTTTGTAGACAGGATCTCTCTGTGTACCTGGAACTAGCTCTTGTGGAGCAGGCTAGCCTCGAACTCACAGAAATCTGCCTGCCTCTGCCTCCCAAGTGCTGGAATTAAAGGCGTGGGCCACCACCACCCAGCTCCTTCTTTTTTTCTAGTTCCTTAAGATATAGAGTTAGTTAGGCAGTTTATTTGAAATCTTTCTTTTTCCTTTTTTTCTCAATATTGTCATTTATCACCATCAACTTTCCTCTTAAATTCTTTGACTGTGTCCTGTAAGTTTCAGCTTGTTGTAGTTCCTTTTTTTTTTTTTTTTGGCAGATTAAAAAAAAAAATCTCTTTTGGTTTCACACAAAATATTTTTCCCTAGTTGTTTTGTTTCATTTTGTTTTGTTTTAAATAGTCTCTCTCTCTCTCTCTCTCTCTCTCTCTCTCTCTCTCTCTCTCTCTCTCACACACACACACACACACACACACACACACACACACACACACACACACACACACATCCTGGTTGTCTTAGAACACACTATGTGGACCAAGCTGGCTTCGAGCTCACAGAGAAATAAATCATTAAATGCCTAGATTATACAAACACAAACACAATGCTCTAAAACAAACATCTACTCTTTTAAACTGTTTCTGACGGGCATTTTGTCACAGTGAGAAGTACCTACTTCAGCTAGGGCTGTCACGAGATTTTAGTTTCTAAATATTTGGGAAGCTTGTAGGTCTCGTGTATATTGAGAATCTATTGCTACTTGCAATATTTTCATGAAACTTAGCTTCCTAATGAGACAGTGAATGATTTATCTCCTTTCTGTGAGTAAGAATTTCACAAGTGTGCGGATCCAACCACTGCTTGGGTATCCCCATATTGTATCCCTGCCTCCCCACAGCCAGAGAGCCAACAAAGCACGGCAGAAGCTGCTGTGACCGTCCTAACCTAGGCACTGGCGTCACACATTGTTCCATGGACCAGCTCGACTCACTGGGGAAGAGGTCTGTCTGCATCAACATGAATTCTGAGAAGACACAGCCACCAAAGGCCATCTCAGAGATGGGATGGCTTTAGCTGCACCTTCTGTCTGTCAGTGATTTGTGACTTTTCACATGCAGACTTATATTCCTCCCAAGTCCCTCAATACTCTGATCATCATAACATCAGCTGTGTCTATAAGATCAAGTCCATTACTTGACTCTAGCTGCTTGTATCTCTGCAATCCCCCCCCCACCGCCAAGAATTTTTTTTTGCTGAATCTTAAGTTTTGTTATGCTGTATTTCCACTCCCACCAGTTTCGAGATTTTTTTTTCTTCAATTTCCCTTTTGGTTTTATGCAGAAGTTCTAATGTTTTGTTTTGTTTTGTTCTTTTCTCCTTCGTGGCCTATGCTCTGAAGAACTAAGTCATCTATCTGTCTGCTGAACAAACCCAGTATATAAGCTCAGGCATCACAGGCTCGGGGATAACCACAAAGAGGAGAAAGACAGCCACACAAGAGGCACTGGTCCATAGCACTTCTGAAATTCATCAGGGCATATATGAGTCCTTTCTTGATTAATTGACCAAGCCAAAGATTAATTCCCTACAGGTTCCTGGCTCCATCTTCTACACTCAGGGTTTGCCTTCCAGGGCATTCCTCTTTTCTCTGAAAGGCAGTCCATGTTTGCAGCTTTCTGGAGTTCAGAGGCCTCTTCATTTTTAAACTGTCCTCACCTCTTTGAGTCCACACTGGAAAAGGCCTTGCTATGACTATAAAAGTTGAGGCTTTCCTGTAATTCTGGCTGATGTTCCCTGTCTGTGTTAAAGGGCACACCCACAAGCCTTCTGGGAGTTCTGTTGGGCTGCTGGTGGGATTGCTCAAGGGCATCTCCTTTAACTCTGTTAGAAGCCTTGTTGCTTATCTCAATTGTTCCCCAAGGCACTGCCTGGCTATTTCCCAGATCTTAACACAACCGCAATTCTTATCACACTTTCCTTGATGGCTTGGGATTTCATCTTTGCCTAGAAGCCATTTCCAAAGTCTAGTGCTGTCAAGTAGGCTAGGAATTTTCAAAGGCAAGAATTTCTGGCTCTAAATTATTTTTTTTAAAAAAATTAATAGCTCTCCTTTTAACTTGCTTGTCTCATATCATGTTTTATAGAAAGTCTAAACCCATACACTCCAATGCCCTGCTTGGGAATCTGCTCAGATTGATGCCCTTATGCCGACAGGGACATTTCAACTTTGTCAAGGTGACAGCACCACTAAGTTTCTCACCAGTACTTAGAAAGGGCTCTTTCTCTCATATGGAGCAGTATTTTCCTTATGTACTAGCTTCAGCGGCAGTCTCTCTGAAATCATTTCGTTTTTCCACTTTATATTCTTCTCAAACTCTCCTGGATTTTGCCCACTCTCTGGTTGCAGGATTCCACTCACATTTTAGATTTCTGATGCAGCATTTCAATACACCAAACCCAGGCACAAAGGTCTCTCAAAGTGATACCCTAAAGCAGTGAGGGCTACTTGTACGTCAGGAATGAGAACGCACACTGAGCTCTAGGTTCTGCCTAGGAATCTGCTACTCATAACGTTTTAGTCAAGATGTTAGCCAAAGTTGTAACCATGTGAAAAAGCAGTTATGAGCAGGCAAATCTACTTCAGCTGCTGGCAAAATGCTACCGGTTATTGGAGGGGGTGGGGCTCACAGTGACATGTCACTTAACCCATGTTCTTGGTAGATGAATGCCTTCATGGCCCCTAGTTTCCAGGGATCAAGCCTGGACTTTGAGCAGCTGAGGCAAGCAAGTGAGCTTGACCATGGATTCTTGTCCCTAAATCAGAAGTTAGGAATCTTAGGTAGTGCGGTGCATTTTGCGTTACCAAGTGAACCATATTACCTTAAATTCCATGTTTTATAATTGTACATGTGAGTGTGTACAACACATACTCAGACATATACTGATTAATAAATACTTCCTTAGCCTATTCCATGAACCTAAATCATACGCTTCTTATGACAAGCTAAAATAGTCTTTCTCAATTGTAAACCCCAGCCTACCCAATTGTCATCCGACCTTTGAAAGAATAAATTAATCAGCTTGAATGCACACCAGGAAATGCACGGTGCCATCGGAAGGAAGCCACGTTAAGGACATGGCCATGACAGCTCAAGGCATCTTTCTGCTGCAGAATTCAGCGTATTAAATTCCTGAGGCTCCGCATGCTTTACAAGGTAATGACTGTAATAGTAGACACAATGGCACGGAAAACTGATGCCCGTCATGAGTTGAGGGCTGGAATGGATGCTGTAGGACCAGTGTGAACCTAGCTTGGTCTTTCATTAGAATGCGAGCCACATGATGACATGCATCACTTGCAAAAGGGAACTGTTCATGGCATTTGTATTTCTAAGGACACTCAGATTGAGAGGTTCACAGCAATTTTGTCCGTCAGAAGAAAAGCTAGATATAAATTCCAGTAGTTAACAATGGGCCTGCCTGAGACGCTGCCCCATGGTGCTCAACCCATGCAATGTTCAATCCATGATAATGGCTGCCCAATCAACTAAAACCACAACAGGTTGCAAGCAGCCTATGTGTTCATGATGGGTAGCCTGGTCATGGTGCCCAACATCATTGCAGAGAATGTTTTAAAACTTTCCATTTGACTCTGTAGATGTATCTGTGACCCAAGCCAAAATGCTCATTGCTGTGCATCGTAATTCTGCATTGCTTTCAACTCTGAATAGTGATCCACTCATTGGATTATAAGGCCAACTCACCAGAATTGGCTCCAGATGGCCTACGCTTTCTTCTAATGAATATTAAAAGGCAGTGGAAGAGCGCCTAGGAGAGAGGTCCCTCTGCCAGGTGGAACTGAATGTGTGTGTGTGTGTGTGTGTGTGTGTGTGTGTGTGTGTGTGTGTGGTTCCTCCAAGCCCAACTTCCTTCTATCTTTTCTGTCAGAGACAAGGGCAAAGGAGGCAGACCCTGAGAGTCAGGATGGTTAAAAAAGAGGCTTATACAAAGACATCTCATGATCAAATCACTCAAATGGAGGGATCAAACCAGCAACAGAGAGACAGAAACACGAATCGGTTTAAGGTACTCAGGAAGGCCTGTAACAAAAGTTCATGAGACTGTTGAATTTTCTCAGGTGAGGGCTGCCAGGGAGTTGCAACCTCTGGGTCTGATGGTGGGTTGAACACTTCATGTCGGTTCATACAGTGGTCCTTAGGCACCTGAGTTTAAGAAACATGGAGCCCATACAGCACATCTTGGAAGAGAAATAAGACAACAAGAAATTGTTACACTGCTCAGACAGACACTTGGTACCATTTAAAGGGCAGTCAGAGGGGGACAGAGAAGTTCCCTAAAGAATAAGATAGATCTTCCCTTTCGATCCTCACGCGCTACATAGATCCCGTGTTACAGTGACTTTTGTATTTTACTTTCTGCATTATAACAACTTCTAGGGCAGAATAAAAATGTGTTTGAGAACTTTACCCCTATTTTAATGTTTTAGGTAAAAAGATAATTGGATGGACTATGTTTGAAAATGTGTAACAGAGCCACCCAAAGAGACTTGCATGGATAATACAGAGAATAAAAACAGGAATGACTATTTTACAAGCATTTTTCAAGAGTAGTTTGTGTCTAGGTAGCCCGCCCCTGCCCTAGGTGGATGGGTTCATTGTTGCCAACTCCGGAACTGTGCAATACAGAATCCTCTGTCTTAAGAGCACTGTGCCTCGGTTCTGTGTGAACTGGCATCTCTTATTAAAACGATGTTCTCTATCTAGACATCAGAGAGGTGTTAAAAGATCTCAGCCACTTGTTTGAACCTTCAAAACATTTTTTTTTCTAAAAACAATTCAGGTTGATGAGCTAGATGGCTCTGTAGGTAAAGGTGCTAACCACCAAGCCTAAGAACCTGAGTTCATTTCCCGTGCCCCATATATAGTGGAAACAAGAGAAATGATTCCCACAAGCTGTTTTGTGATGGTCACATGTATATGGTGATGTGCACGGGCATGCGCACACGTGTGCACACGCACACAGAGAAATAAATAAATGTAAAAGTAAAAAACTACATTTAAACACCAAGATAGTTGTAAAACCTAGCATTTTAAATGTATATGTGTAACAAATTAACTTTCCATGGGGAGGGGGAGCAAATGACATAATTGTTCACACAACATCAGATTTCTTTTTAAAGATTTATGTATTTATTATGTTCACAGTGCTCTGCCTGATGACAGAAGAAGGCACCAGATCTCATTATAGATAGTTGTGAACCACCGTGTGGTTTCTGGGAACTGAACTCAGGACCTCTGAAAAAAACAGTCATTGTTCTTAACCTTTGAACATCTCTCCAGCCCAACATCAGATTTTTAAAGGCATTAATTTTAACGTATCAATAATCTTTGATTTTGGCTACAAAGGAGCACGGCAGTTCTAAGACTGGCAATGTGTGGCTTTGACCTCTATCTGTTACAGCCATCTTTGAGGTGAAGAAAAATAAGTGGGTAAGAAGTCCTGCGTGCATAGAAGCCAAATGGTCAACACCCAGCTTCATGGGACCTGACAGTGATGAGGTCTCAGCACTCAGTTGATTCTTCAGACACCAACTAGAAGTGAGACTTTAGGTAGGTCATCTCTGTTCTGTGACAAGTGTCGTCTAGAAAAGCAGAGGGAGATGATTGCTAATTTCTATTCATTCCTGTGTGCCCCTCTGCACTCTACAGGACCTCTCGTCTTGCACACCAAGGATACTTGCTAGAATTTCCTTGGTATCAACTGAGTAAAAGGTTTTTTCCCCCCTCCTTTTCTTGCTCTTCAATTCAGTCTCTTATGCTAGGTTCTTTTCTTTGCCACTAGGCCAGCTCTTTAAAAACCATTTCACGAGCTGTCCCAATAATTAACAACTAATTAACAAGAAGGCCTGGCTGCTAGGGCTTGGTGCTTTCAAAAAGAAATGAGCGAAAGGTTGATCCGCTTTCTCTATTCACACAAGGTCCCCGCCATTGTCATTGTAATCTGCTGGAGCCGGCAGCTCCTGAATAGTGTGAGCAATCTCATTAAAGATCTCTGTTGGAACAATCAATTCACCGTCACTGGACCACATCGATCCTCAAGAACTGTCATTGAGTTCCAGGGTGGTTGTTAAAAAAAAAAAAAAAGAAAAAAAAAAAAAGAAAAGAAAAAGAAAACAAAATTGACAACCGGAAGTGTGCTTTGGTTCGGGCTATTTATTTCTCTGGGAAGAACGTCATCTTAGCTACTTTTCTTTGCTGTGATAAAACACCGTGACCAAGAGCATCTCCTGGAGGAAAGGGGTTATTTCATACTATAGCTTATAGACCCATCACTGAGGGAAGTCAAGGCAAGAACTCAGGGCAGGAACTTGGAGGCAGGAACTGGAGGGGAAGCCATGGAAGAGTGTGGTTTACTGGATTATTCCCTAGGGTTCACTTAGCTTGCTTTCTTACAGCACCCAGAGCCAGCAGCTCACGGGTGGCACTACCCACAGTGAGCTGAGTCCTCGCACATCAATCACTAATCAAGAAAATGCCCTAGAGCCTTGTCCATAGGACAGTCTGGTGGGGGTGTTTTCTCGATTGAGAGTTCCCCTTCCAGACTAACTCTACCTTGTATCAAGTTGACATAAAAACTAGCCAGCACAAGATCATAAAAACTAGCCAGGTCAGAAGCCGGTGGACTTCAGTGTTTCTCCTGCAGAAACTCCAAAAGGAGTTTTCTGACAGGATCTAGCAGGCTGCCCTCTCCAGGGCCCTCTGACCGGCCGTCGAAACAAGCGCCCATTCCTCTGCCGTCTTCTGAGATGACTCTGGATGCCCACCTTGGTACCACCTTTGAAATTTTTTACATTCTAAGCTTTATATCATGTGGTCTTGATCCCTTGGCACAGTGGACCGGACCATGGATCAGCACAAGAGTCAATGGGACAATCTATTCAGTGTCCGAGAAGGGGGTTTTAGGTGAGATAACAGGAAGCCCAGTAAGGCTGGCTCTACACAGCGAGCGGAAGAAGCAGTTCACCTTCCTCTTGGTGATCACAACTTGGGCATACAGCTGTCGTGGCTGACTGACCGTTCTCGGGAGGACCTACTGCCAAGGAAAGCAATATCCCCCTGAAGCACTGTGAGTTTCAACTTTATTCTGACATGTTATGGTCAATGCCGATTGTCCTCTGAGCATGTCTGTGATTATCTGGCTTAGGCTGGCCTCTGGGCACATCTGTGGAGGATCATCTAGGTGGATGGCCATGGGAAGACCACTGTTCATGGTGTTAGGTTTTAAACCTGATACAAAGGGCTAAGGTGACTTTAGCATATCATAGTAGACAGGTTCTCCCTGCTGCAGTTCAGTCCCTACCTGTTACTAGACCCTCCCAGCTGGCACACCCTGGCCCTCCCTGAACTCTCCAGCTCAGAGAGCTGGGCTGCCTTCCCCTCTCTTTCAACTGCTCTCTTTTGAGCCTCCTGGTTGCTGTACCTGATTCCCTGTAGCTGATTTTTTTTTTTTGTTTTTAGCTCTTTGCTTTTTGGGGGACCACCACCCAACTCCCAAATAAGTACAAGGAGACTTATTCTTAACTTATGAACGAGCTTTAGTTTCACCTGTTGCTTGCCAGCTTTTCCCATCTACCTTTTGCCTCTGGGCTTTTACCTTCCTCTATTCTACATAACGTTTTTTTCCTCTCCTCCCACCCCCTCCCTTTTCTTATTCTATTTATTTCTCTGCCTGGCAGCCCCGCCCATCCCTCTCCTGCCCGGCTATTGGCTGTTCTGCTCTTTATTAGACCAATCAGGTGTTTTATACAGGCAAAGTAACACTGCTTCCCATAGTTAAACAAATGCAACATAAAAAAATGCAACACATCTTTGCATCATTAAACAAATATTCCACAGCATAAACAAAGGAGCATACCTTTAATTAATATTCCACAACAGTTGCCCTCTCTCTGTCCTCTCCATTCCCCTCCCCCCTCTTCTCACATGACTCAGGGTCCGGTCTACTCTGGAATCTCCCAGATGTGCCTGCCTCTGGCTACACTCTCCTTTTTTCTCTATAATAAACTTTCTCCTCCACCATACCTAGGAGCAGTCACATCCCTTCTTTCTCTTCTGTTCATTTACATGGCACTGTTTCATGAGCTGGGATTGGCAGACTCAGAAAGAAAGAAAGAAAGAAAGAAAGAAAGAAAGAAAGAAAGAAAGAAAGAAAGAAAGAAAGAAAGAAAGAAAGAAAGAAAGAAAGATCTGTGAACAGAAGTCCATCACTCTCTGCTTTTCCTCAGACACAATAGAACCAGCTGCTCCAGCTTCTGCCACCAGGACCTTCCGCACTCTGATGGACCATGAATCCAGTAAACCCTTCCTTCCCTCTCTGGCTTTTGTTGGCTGTGCTGTCCCAGCAACGTGGAAAGAAACCATGCACAGGATGATCAGCTCCCATTCTCTACCGAGTCTGGGAGTTTTCAACAGAGGAAAACCTGAAGTTAAACCTGTGCCATCTCAGTGGATCCAGCTGTGTTACCAAGGCCGTGCCCAACAGCAGAGCAGAGGCTGAGCTCACTTCTAGAGACGGCGCTCCTGGCAGCGTTGCTCTTTGTGTTTCCTTTAGTCAAAGGCCAAATGTCAAGTGCTTCCACTTGCCCTCGCAGGTTCTTGTGACACTGACAGGTGTGTGACCCTTGAATGGGGATGGTTTCTGAGACGCTGCTGACCAAAGCAGAATTGTCAGACGATCGAAATGTGTATCGTGAATATCATTGAGCAAGCAATGTCTGTCCTTACTGCGGATCACTGCATATCAGTTCTGAAAGCGAGGTGGACCTGTCCTGTCCATCCTGATGGGGTGCGGGTGAACACTGAGCTAAGTAAAAAAAAAAAAAACTAACGACTACCTTCAAGTTGCTTTCCGCAAAATAAAAAAACTAAACTGTGCATTTACACAGCTGGAAGGATCTACATTATACTTTTAATAGCAGGTACATTTGCAGGGGGATGTAGGGGAGCAGACTGGGGTGTAGGGACAAGAGAATTTTTTTAACTATATAGAACATTATGACTATAACAAGAGCTCATTTTGTGTTTCTTAATTAATTCAACAATTCTTTGTGTTATTCAAGACAATTTACTCATGAACTGTTATTTGGCAGAGTGATGTCACAGATATCTATTTGTCGCAGGAAGGTTTAGCATCATTCTAGCATGAATTCAAAACGAAGAAGATGAAGTTCTTGACATTCGTAGGAAATGTGTGGCACCTGAGGAGCTGGCTCAGTCAGCGAAGTGCTTGCTGCACACGCACGAAGACCTGAGTCTGGATCCTTAGCACCCATGTAAAGAGCCAGGCATGGCAACATGGATCCATAATCCTAACTCTGGGGACGCAGAGACAGGAGGATCCCTGGGGCTTGCGGGCTAGCAAGTGGAGCTGAATTGGTAAGATCCAAGTTTAGTGAGAGCCCCAACTCAAATATAATAAATAACAACAAACAATCATAGAAGAGAGCTTGAGGAAGACACCCAACATGGACTTCTGGCCTTCATATGCACTTACACTCATGTGCATGAGCGCTCACACACATACGTACAAACACAGACACATATACATGTGAATACATACACACACACACACACACACAAGAAATGTATGGTGGTAGTACTCACCTATAATCCCAGCACTCAGGAAATAAAGGCAGAAAATTTGACAATTCAAGACCTGAAATAATATAGCTAAACTTTGTCTCAAATTAAAGAAGAATCAAGGCACTAGACTTGAAAGCCAGACTGAGTTCCTTTGTCTGCCAATGTATATCAGATTCAAACTTGGAAGACTATAAACCCTCCACTCTTGCCAATGCTGGAAAAATATCCCTTCTGCCTATAAACTCAAACAGAGAGAAAATCCAGGTACAGTGGCACACACCTTTAATTCCTCATTCAGGAGGCAGAGGCAAGTGGATCTCTGTGGGTTTTGGAACCACCTTGATCTACATAACAAGCTCCAGGCCAACCAGGCTACATGGTAAGACCCTGACTCAAACAAAACAATAGCAACAAAATGAGAAGGGAAAGGAAGATGGCAGTGGAGGAAGAAGGCCAGAGGCGAGAACTCAGGATGAAGATGAGATGATTTAGAAATATCCAGACTGGTTTGTGAAAGCCAAAAGTTATAGAGAGGAGAGGGTGGGTGATTTCTCCAAGGAGGTTGTAGCCTTCCAGATTGGGGACATGGCCACCATGGTTCAGGGACAATGGTGTATGGATATTGGAAGATGGCTCTATGACTCTGCTTCCTGTTACTCAGAACCTGAGGAGCCCTTATGCTTTGGAAGACAAGGGACAGCTTCTCAGGAAACATGTGGCCCAGCCAGCACCTAGTAGGAGAGCTCCAGGGTGCCTGGACAAAGGCCAGGAGGAGGAACTCTGCAGTGAACCAGTGCCTCACGGCTTCTAAGAAGCCACACGGAGCCATTGATACTCAGGAATGTCCTAGTCCTAACATACCTGAACAGACATAGCAGGCACATAACTCACGGCACAGAGACTCCATCCAGGGCCCACTCTGAAAGATGATATGTATCCCAGGGGCTTAATTATCTCAAGAAATTGTCCTTTTTTTTTTAAAAAAAAAAATAGCAATCCAGGTATGACACCCAGTTGAAGAGACTGAATACTTAAATGGGAAAGAGAATGTCTAGACTAGGAGAAATTAGAATATTGTTTCTTGGCAAATCTCAAATTTCCTGCCTCAGGGGAAGAAATTTATGCGAGCTCAGAGCAGTTTGAAGAAAACAGAAGCTACATTTTCCTCACACATCTTAGCTGTGGTGAGAGAATCTTGTGACTCACGGTATTTATGTTTCCAGAATATCCCTTTGACTCAACTCACAGTCACTCTTTGAAGGGTATTTCAGGAGGCAGCCCTATTATTTTTTTCAATTTTTATTTTTGGGGATCCTATAGCAGCCATTTTAAAGAGAGACGATCTGCTTCAGAGCTTGTTCTTTAGTCAGCCTGTGGTTTGGGTCCCCTATTCACTATTTCCATCCTTCCTGGGCTAGGTGGCCCAGGCGGGCCTCCAGCTCTGCATGCTCTTGCTCCAGGCTTCAGCTCTGGATTTCCATGCATGTAGCACCGTGCTTAGTTAGCATGGATGTACTCCTTTGTTGTGAGCCGTCAGACTGGCTCCTGATGGGAAAAAACATTAATATGTATGTATGTGTACCGTGTTAGTCAGCTTTGCATCATTATCATGAAACATGTGAGATAATGAACTTAGAAGAAGGAAAGGGCTATGTTTGCCTCTTCGGAGCCCGTGCTCGGCTGGATGTGCTGTTTTCACATCTGGTGGGGGTATCGATGGCAGGGTGGGGAGTGGGTAATGGAGCAAACCCATTGCCAGGAAGAAAAAGAGAGGAGGAGGAGCAAGTGGCAGTGGCCAGGGTCTCACAGACCCCTTCAAGAATACACATCCTAACACCCAAAGACCCACAGCTAGACCCCATTGTTGCCTCCTCCCTATATTACCTCAAAGAAGACCCTTGCCTCTAATGTAAGGCTCAGTGGGAGACAGCCAAGATGGAAATTCATGTGTGTGTGTGTGTGTGTGTGTGTGTGTGTGTGTGTGTGTGTGTATACACATTTACAAACAAATTTTGAGATAGAATTTGATCTATTTTAAAATAAATACAATAGCGTTGGAATTTAAAATGCTTCTTGAAGCAGATGTTCTGCAAGGAGGTAAAAAGATAAGAGCGAAGACTAAGTGAATCACTCAGGGCTAAGGCAGAAGTGAATCAAAAGGACACTAAAGTGAATTACCTCAGAGCTGAGACAGAAGCCTTCAGCCTGGCAACTCATGCGATAAAGGGACTGGCTCTGAGGTCACGAGATGTGCTCACAGATTTTCCATCTGCTCGTCGGTAAGTGCGAATTTGCTCTAGGTACTGACCTCCTCGAGTTTCAATTTCCTCACCAGCAAATGGAGACGGCAGCATGTAGGCCAGCATCCCACATAGTCTGCGTGACTGACGTTGCCACTGTGAGCAGCTCGGAGCATTGTTCAACGATGATACCGAGCCTGTGTCATCCTGATGCTTCAGGAGGTGACAGGTGGAGCCGGTTCCAGAGGCCTCTCGCAAGATCCCTGACTTGTTCCCTTCACTACAACTATTCTGTGACACTGAAGTGTCCCTAATCTACGGTGGCACACTGGAAAGACTGGACAATACAGCCAGCCAGTAAAGTACTTGATTAAGTGGGACTTGGTCAGCAACTTCTATTCTTACCATTTACCAACTTGCTTCCTCGTCTCGTTTTCTAAGATGAGCTAGGAAGAGTCGAGACAAATGTATTAGCTTTTCGTGAGTATTTCAGTATTCCTACCCGACAGACATTGTCCCAGTTCATAGTCACAATGATTGTACCAATTAATATTCGCCATGAAATGAGTATTATGATTAGGTCTAAAGAGGCTTGGTCAGATTGCAGAGGTATGGAGGCTAGCTGACGCCCATGTGTTTTCTTCTACAACACTGCCTGCCCTGATGCCAAGTGTCTGTCACTCAGGTGACTATGTCACCCATACTAGGAAGACTGGGCCAACATGGTTAACTAAAACCTCAGGGGGCTATCAGCTAGCTTCTCTCAATTCTTTCAATAATAATTTGCAACAAAAAATTTCATTGATTTATTTTCCCTTTCTACCTTCTCTCTCTTGGACTCCCTTTTGAATCTTGCAAACAGCAGCCACCAAGATGTGACATGGATGAAAAGGACAATGAGAAGAAGCCGGGGCCTCTCCTCCAAATGGACAGCAGTTACCAAGTCTCCAAGAGCGATGACATTCTTGCAGGCTGAATCTGAGACTACCCAAGAGCCTCCACAGCAAGCTGTTTCCAAGCGCGGGGGCCTAAGACCTCTAGTTTTCCTCAAAGGAGTGAAGCAAGTGACAGTCACAGCTTACTTTCAGCATTTAACAAGTACTGCATCCAGAATACTACACAATGGTGAGCAGCCAGCATGAATGTCCAGACGACTTTGCTTTGGCCTAGAGTTTAAGACACTCGACATGAACTAAGTATCGCTTGCTTCAACGTGGTAAAGATTGGAGTGAAATCAATGGTAAGTGTTCACTGGCCGCTTTCCCTGCACTTGGTTCTTTGTGCCTTCCCTCTCCATCCACAAAACAACCCAGCAAGAAAGACAATCCCCTTTCACCAACAAGTGAACCGAGGCACAGAGTTCCAATCTGAGAGGGCTGATGTAGATAGAGCTTTGGTGTGCTCCAAGCAGTTGCGGCAAGCTGGAAGGTCTATGCCTGGTAGCTGTTAACATTGAAGATGTCCATGGAAATGGTAAAGAAACCATTATCTGACCTGGGAACAAAGGGGACATGGTAGAAATTAGGGCAATGGTTACCACTAGGGAAATGGAAGGGCTTATTGTTGGAAATTTCTAGAGCTGCTAACATTGTTTCTTGATCTGGATGGCGAATGTACAGATGTTCATGTCATTAAAAAATGTTCGGGGGTTTGAAGAGGATTTGAGCACATTGGAAAAGTGAAGAAGTCAGGAAGGGTTTAGAGAGAGGAGGACAAGAACAAGGAGAGGTGACAGTGTGACTTCCCTGTGACCAAGCACTTTTGGGGCATAGAGGACTATGTTTTCAAGATCCAGGGCAAAGTCTGCAATTAAGAGCGATTAAATGGCCGGGTGTGATGGTGCATGCCTGGATTAGTCCCAGCTCTGGAGAAGCAGAGGCAGGCTGTGCCTCAAACTGTGAGTTCAAGACCAGCCTGGTCTATAGAACAAGTTCCAGGACAGTGCGGGCTGTTACACAGAGAAACCCTGTCTTTTAAAAAACAGTAACTAAACATTTAGCAACACATTTAAAGCAAAACCCAGGGGAGAGACCACATGCTTCTTGTACATCTGCCAGTGGGTAGGCCCACAGACCCCATTAGTCCTCCACGGGGCCAAGATTAGCTAAAAGTGTGAAGCCCCACCCCAAATCAGGCAGCTGTCACCCCTGCAGGGTCCAGTAACGGTGAGGGGGTCCAGACTGATAGCACTTGACGGCATCCGAGAAGGTGACCAGTCTGGAGACAGCCAAGGTTCCTGCTTGTTGGTCAGAACATCTAAGGGCGTAGTAGGTCTGGAGAACTGTCCCACAGCCTGCATATCACTGAAATCGGCAGAAGAAGAGCTTCGTGGATGGGTGGTCCTTCCCTTGAAGCCATGGGAGCTACATTTCTGGTAGGCAAATGTGTCCCATGATGGCTGCAGTAGAGGGAGTGCCAGCTCATATGCTCCCAGTAACCTTGGTGAAATGCTGCCAGGCACGTACTGAGCTGGTGACAATGAGCAGGAGCAGGAAACACGAGAGAAAGATAAGAGATGCACAAATACATCAAGTAAAGCACCATTCAGAGAAGGCACATGATGCTAAGAGCTTCTAGCAGGCAGGAAGCTTGGAGTGTGGCTCCCTGGTGGAGAGCCTGCTTAACATGGACAGGGCCCTCGGCAGTGATGCAGGAACTGTTAGTAGTCGTGCCTGGGTCTAACAAGCCTGACTTGTCTATAATAAGTCTAACTCGTCTTTAATCAGCCAATTCAACATGGAAGAGATAACAAAAAGCAGCAAAAGGAATTCTACACAATGTGGCCACTGGGAGGGAAGTGGAACAAAGGGGTCCTGTGAGTTCTCTAAGCTCATCTTCAGGGTCTGGATATGAGGTTTAAGCAGAGGGCAAGAGATGTGCACTAAGCATCCCTGACCAAAGCGTGTTCCCACCCGTCTTCTTCTCCACACAAGTCTGTCCTGCGAGGTGGTCTGTGAGCTGCTGTAACTGTGAGAATCTGTTATAGACACATTCCTCTCTTTGCTGGCCCCAGACTTCAGCCTTTTCCTTCTTCAGTGTGAGACTCCTGGAGAAATTCCAGTCTCCTGGGGTCTATTGTCTCAATATTTTGAGAGTCAAAAGGGGAGGGGCACAGTGTCTTTTTATGTAGAATATTACAGTGAGCTACAAGATGAAGCAGTTGCTTCCTTCCCCATCCTAGAAGGACTGCCATGTGCAGAACCTTGCCTTTCACCCAAACTGTGGTCTCTGAGAATATCACGTCTTAGAAGCCAGAGAGTGACTGCATCTTCAGGGTGACAATCACAGGCTGTCTCTTCCAGGTCTTAGGAAAAACTCAGACCCTTTTCCAGGCCAGCTCTCCCAAGCAACCTAAATCCATGATTCAACTTATTGGGAGCCTGAGAAAATGTGTCTCACTGGAAGCATGACACAGCTCCTTTGATACAAATGTCAGGACGTCCCTGGGACACAGGTCAGTCTGGGTTTTGACTGCTCTGCTTGCCTCTCATCCTGGGAAATCTGGCACCACCTAGTATGTGTGCAAGCATCATTTCCCAAGTGAACCAACCTCTATAATTTCTCTATTGTATCTAAATGGATAATGTCAACAAAGTAAGGAATGGCAAGACTGCTGTGCAGAGGGACAAAAGAGCCAGAGGGAGTTGAACAACTTGAATTAGCTGAACAATTTTGAGAGAGCCAGAAGGAACAGAATAATCTAATAGAATTTATATTGTGGAAATGAGGAGGAAGGAATTTTGGAAGAATTAAAGCCTGTGCAAAGTTTTGAGGGATAATAGAAGTTTTTAAATAAGACCAGGGAAAAAAAAGGCTACTCCCAGAAAGGGAAAAACCATGAATGAACCCAGAAACACCATGTGGGGACTTCACAGCTTAGCAAGACAGGCCTGATACATCTCGAAGGTCAGTAAACAGATTAACAGGACTGGAGCCCCCAAATAGAACTAACCATCCAGGCTCTCCTTATTGTGTGTGTGTGGGGTCCTCTCCATGTGGAGAAGGAGACTTTCCCAACCCCTAACTCCAAGTGCAGAGCAGGCAGGCTATAGGAACAGCCATTCTCTCCCTGTCTTTGAAAGTCTGAGCAGTGTGTGTTCACAAGGGACCTTCCTTCTCTTTGAGTGAGGCTCTGGCCCACCTTTCTCTCCACGTGGGTCCTCTGAGGAAGTTGAATTGGTTTCTGTGTTGACTAGAGCTTTTGAGTCCCCTGGCCTGGGAAAAACTAGGTCAGTTTAATGACACTGATGTCACACAGTTGGCTTCCTTAATGGGAGGCTTGATGGAGGGTGGGGTAGGTAGGGCCAGGCGGGGCAGGGTGTGGAGTTGAGGTCACCCGGCAGATCTGCAGGCCACTCACAGGGTTCAGAAGAAAGGTGGGCCCGTAGCCAGTGGCTGCCCCAAGGCCTTTGAAATTTTATTTGCTGCGTTTTTTTATGTTACAGTGGGCAGTAAACTGTACCTGGAGGCTGCTGTCCTTTGCTCAGACATGGGTGGTGGCATTCACACTAATGGTGTCACAGAGGGTGAATAAAGGGAGCAGAGAGCAAAGGGAGCTGGTGTGTGATCCAGCCCTGTCCTTACAGTCATCAGCTCTGGAGCACTATCGCTTACCCTTCAGGGTTCTCAGCTGCCATAACACACATCTCTCTGGAGCCAAGTCAGTCTCTTAGGAGTGACCAGGTCAGGCTGTGGCATGCCCTAGGTCTTAACCATGGCGAGGAAGAGAGAGAGGTTGTCCGAGGATGAGCTTATCATGTTCTCAACAACGGCACCTGGTCCACACAGCACTCGGACTGAGGTGGCTGTGACTTGCTGAGGAGCTGTTGGCTTTTGTGCTCTCAAATGTTGCTATACATTTGTTCATGGATCAGCTGCCTTTGGAATGGGGGTGCCAGATGCTGGTTCCACAGGCCTTGGGTGGAGCCAGCCCTTTGTGGAAAGACGTTCAGTCAAAGCTGATGAACCCTCTGATGTTGCCTAAGGGACTTGAATGAGGACTGGGCATCCACAGCTTGCTACTCGTTGTCCTTGGCTGCCCAGGAGGGTCACCTGATGGGAGCTTGCTGGAAGCAAAATCCATCAGGTCTTGAGAAGCAGAGCCCACATTTTAATCAGCACTACAGAGAATTTGCACACTCTTTAGGGTTTCTATTGCTGTGCGGAAACACCATGGCCAAAGCAGCTCAGGGAGGAAAGGGCTTATATGGCTTACACTTCCACATCACTGATCATCCTCGAAGGAAGTCAGGACAGGAACTGAAACACGGCAGGAAACAGGAGGCAGGAGCTGATGCGGAGGCCATGGAGGAGCACTGCTTGCTGGCTTTGCTTAGCATGACCTGCTCAACCCACTTTCTTATAGAACCCAGGACCACCAGCCTAGGAGTAGCGCCACCCACAATGGGCTGGGCCCTCCCCGATCAATCACTAGCTAAGAAAATGCTCTACAGCTGGATATTATGGAGACATTTTCTCAACTGAGGGTCCCTCCTTTGAGATGACTCTAGTTTGGGTCAAGTTGATGCAAAACTGGCCAGGACAACCCTGCAGGAGCTCTGATATCTACATTGCTTAATTTAGCCTTCATCACCTCTGCCTTGGAGGAAGGCTCCCTTGGTGTCAGTGGGTCTGTGGACTGGTTATCTTGCTGATTCTGCAGCCTCCAGGGCTGGGTCTGGTAAGAAGGCTGGGTTTCCTCTTTTACAACTTGACCTTGGGCCTATGTATTGATCAAAGCACATTAAGGATTCCCCTAAAGACGCCTGTTGGATCAACTTCCTCCAGCTATTACGTGTTATCGATTAGAATGATTTCTTTATTATCTTACTCTGGGAGAACAGGAGACTGAAACCGTCTCCAACAGAAGAATCCGTTTCTTAGCCTTTCAGATTTTTTTAAAAATATTTATTTATTTATTATGTATACAATATTCTGTCTGTATGTCTGCAGGTCAGAAGAGGGCACCAGTCCTCATTACAGATGATTGTGAGCCACCATGTGGTTGCCGGGAATTGAACTCAGGACCTTTGGAAGAGCAAGCAATGCTTTTAACTACTGAACCATCTCTCCAGCCCGCCTTTCCGATTTCTAGAGGCCATCTGCATTGCTTGGCTTGCAGCCTCTTCCACTCTCTTCAAAGCCACCAGTGTAGCATCTCCACACTCTGCGGACGACCTTTCAGAATACCTTTGTCTCCTAGGCAGACACAAAGACCCCAGAGATAGGTTACGCCGGAGTCCCCAGAAAACAGAACAACCTTCCCATCTCATGATTCTTTCTCTCGTTCTCCTTTTTTAAGACAGGGTCTCATGGAGCTCAGGCTAGCCTGGAACTCACTATGTAGCTGAGGAGCACCTTGACCTTCTGATCCTCTTGTCTCTACTCCCTCCCACACACACATGTTGAGATAATAGATAAGCCACCATGCTTTTATGAAGTTCTGGGAATGGAACCCAGTGTTTCCTGTACAATAGGTAAGGAAGTCCTCTATCATCTGAGCATCATCTCCAACAACCCTCCCCATGCCATGATTACAGCTGTTATCACGTCACCCATGGGTCCTAAAGGCAGCTGCATGGGAGTGTGACCCATGTGTGCGCATGCACAGTTACCTCCACCACCACCCCACCCCCTGCATATGTGCAAAGAATGGGCCGCCCACCATCTTCGTCATCGGCATCTGACGCACTTACGCAACCCGCAGTACGCAGGTGCAAAGTGGCCTTTAAAAGACAGAGACACCATATTCTGGCCTCTTTCCTCCTCTCACCATCTTCCCGCCCTTCACGTCCTTTCCCCGGATCCGGTTCACTCTCCTCTAATAAATCTCCACGTGTGGGTACGTTTACACGTTCTCTATGTGTCTTGCCGCCCGCGCCTAGTTCACAACAACAGCTACAGTCTCCCCTTTCTGTCCCCTTAGATAATGGTTCTAGAGATTTCGACTTGGATATCTTTGGGGAGCCATGATTCTGTCTCCCAGCCATTCCCAGTTTAAACAAAAACAGCAGTCTCCCACCTTGCACGTATGCACCCAGTAAATATGGTCATCTTCCCACCTGTTTGGTTGGACCAGTGCAAAGGCTCTAGAATTTTCTCAGTACCAAAAAGATCCCCTGTCTGAGGTTGTAGCAGGTTTTCTGAGTGGCAGGGCCTGTGAGTCTGCATTTATGAGTCGCCTGTTGGTTCTGATGTCCTAGGTCCAGGACAACTGTATGAGAACTGCTGGCCCAGTGGGAAGAGGCTGGGGTTCAAAATTAGGCAAACAAAGGCTTGGAAACTGCTCTATTATTGAGAAACGAGAGACTCTGAGGCTCAGCTTTGTCTTTTGTGCAAGGTCCTGTGAGGTTGAAATAGTTCAGGACTGAGCACAGCATCTCAGGCACAGCAGTTCCAGCACATTGATCCATGTGTGGCAGGTGATTGGCTTCTCATGGTTCCCAGAATGTTATGTGGTTGGATGGTCTTGTGGCAGGTGATTGGCTTCTCATGGCCCTCAGACTGTTATGTGATTGGGTAAATGGTCTTGCAGTAGCAGAAAGAGGCCCTGTGAGGGTTCAGTTGCATCCCCTCATGTATTTAAGTACCGGCCCCCAGTATTTTAGAATATGGTCTTATTTGAAAATATAGCCCTCACACATACAATTGGTTACAATAAAGCCTGAAAACCCATTTAATTCAATGACTCTGTCAGTATAAAACGGGAAATTCAGAGAGATCCACACACAAGGGCGTCAACAAGCCAAGAAGTTTCCAGAACCCAAAAGTAAGGGCTGGCCCATATCCCTCCCAAGCACCTTTGGGGAAGGAAGTATGGTCTTGACAGTAAGTACATTTACTTTGGACTTTTGACTCCACAGCTGTGAGAATATATTTCATTGCTTTAAGGCCAGTCAGTTTGTGGTAATTTGTTGTGGTAGCCCCCGGAAATTAATACAGCCAGCATCGAAGTCATTTCTGTTTCTTCATTAGTTACTGGAATACCTCTCACACTGAACCCTGAGAGGGTCAGCCGCAGGGAAGGGCTGCTCTGAGAGCTAAGAGAAGACCAGTTCAGCAAGACCATCCTGCAGGTCCCCATCTCCAGCCACCTCCGTAATGATGCTGAGGAACACAGGTTCCTGACTTTCAGACAGCCAGGAGTCCCAGCGCTATCAGCTCTCCAGCCAGTCCCTTCCTACATTCAAGAAAGCCCTCACTGGGAGATGGAAGTGTCCTGAGGGCTGGGAAACAGGGATTGGGTTGATTTCTGCAATGTGTGGTGTGTCTAACGCAGTGAGTGGCGCACTGGAAGGAGCCTAATTGCAAGCATTTTTTGGCTTTATTAGCTCTATAAACTATTATATCAACTCCTCTCTACTGTTTTAATTAAAAGCAGTTATAGGTAATGCATTTTTAAATCAATTTAAGTGTCCCAGTAAAACTTTATTTATAAGAAGAACAAGCAATAGATCCGGGTGTAGTGGCACATGCCTTTAATCCCTTGGGAGGCAGATGCAGGCTGATCTCTGTGATTTCAAGTCCAGCCTGGTCTACAGAGTGAGTTCCAGGACAGTCAAAGATACATAAAGAAACCCTGTCTTCAAAACAAAACAAAAACAAGCAATAGGCTGTATTTTCAATCTCGCCTCCTGCCCCTCACTAAAGGGGCACACATTCTCGTTTTCTAATATTTTTTGATATTTAAGTTCAGTTCCTCACAGACCCTTGAGTGTTTGTCAGGCTCTTGTTGGATGGGAGCTGGGGACGGGGTGTAAGGGGATAGGGGATGGGGCAGCTTCCTGCTTACAGGAAGGCTTTCTGCTCAGAAAGACAAATAGTTAAAGAGGGCCTTTAGTCTGCAGAGAAAATGTAGTGTCCTTGGCTCCCAGGAAGCAGCTCACCCAGCTCAGGGTCAGCGGTCCAGGTTGCGTGAACAAAGGGTTAACTGCGGAGCCCCCACACTTCACTCCAGCCACTCCTGGGATAACAACCTTGGTCTAGCTCAACCTTCAGAAACTAAGCCCTCAGGAAAGCTTTCTGCAATAAAAGGCGCAATTTGCACCTCTGCCAAGTCTACCCCCTCTCCTTTGACTTCCAGTCTGAAACCAGCCCCGAAACCTGTGGAGCTAGAAATGATGACTCAGCCCTTTAACCAAAGGAGTTTGCTCTCTCTTGCTCAACCGCCTCCCCCACCTGCAGCAGTGACTCCTGGAGAAGGTTGGGGTGTGTGAGGAATTCTCTTTCTTGCTCTACTGATTCCCAGCCCCCAACACACACCTTCACCAGCCCCTCCTGGAGAAGGCTGGGGTGTGTGAGCAGACCACATGCCTAGGAGGGCATTCATCTAAATGAAGGAGGCGGCACAGCTGCCCACATCATTGGCACCAGCTATGGGCACTGCATTCCTTAAAGCTTTTATTGACTGTGTAAGTCAAGCTTTGCCCCTCCTTAAAGTAATGTCTCACACATTTTAAGTGTTTGGAATGAGAAGCTTAGAGAAAGGGAGGCCCAAGGGCTGGGTCTTGCGGAGCCTGAGGCACAGCTGGCCAATGGAGACACATCCTTCTGTTCCTGCCTGCTAGATACAGTCTTCAAATATAAAAGGTGGAGTGTAGGGAGATAGCATATTGTGTTCTTCATTATATATTATAGCTATTATAAAGTGTTATGTCATTGTCTATCAGTCTTGGTTTGACTCTGTAAGGCAGTGCTATTCTCCCATTTTACATAGGAAGGGACCGATGCTCAGAAAGTGACTTGATGTTAGGCGGTGACAGAAACAATACTAGAATCCATCTGTCTTATTGCTCAGGTCACATCCCTCTGGCTGGACCAGCTGGAGACCATTTCCACTCTCATCTGGATCAGCTCATGAACAACTAGAGAAGCTGGAGGGAACATGGTTGGGGGGTGTTGACCTTTCTCCTGAGTAATATGTTGGTATCCAAATCCGATCCAAGGGTGACACCACCCTGACATGAATCTGGTCTGGTGGTCCTTCAGCATAACGGAGCCATCAGAGCACACTGGGCAGCCAGGCTGAGCTTGTTGAAGATAGGTCTGGCTGAGGTACATCCAGGGCAGGTTCACGACTGTATCCACCACGCTATTGTGATGGGAGAGACTCATGGATGCGCACGGTACCGCTGCACAGAACTGGGAGGTAAGCAGGCTCTGGAAATTTGGTATTTTAGTGCGTAAATGAATGTATTTCCTACTGCACTGGCTATGAAATGTGAGAGGAAGAAATGTCATTTAATGAACCAGAGGTAGGCACAGTAGCACACACCTGCAATCCCTAATCCCAGTGAGAGACACTGCTCAAAAAACAAGGTGAGTGGTATCTGAGGAATGATACCAGAGATGACGTCTGGCCTCCACATACACATGTATGTACAGCCACACAAATGGATACATATCATACCCTCCTACACATACTCTCTCTTCTTCTCTCTCCCTTCCTCCCCATCCCCAAACATTTCAATCACATAATTGCACAAAACAGTCACACGATCTCTAAATCAAAGCTCTGATTGTGGTCTATTTAGAGAGGTTCTGCTTTGCCTGGGCATGGTGGCATGAACCTGTAACCTCAGCACTTGAGGAGTTGAAACAGGAGGGTTGACGTCTTTGAGGCCAGCCTCGGTAGCAAAAAGGAGCCCAAAACAAAATACCTCAAACAAGCAAAAAAAAAAAAAAATTAAACCTCAATGAAACAAAGAAAGAAAAAGAATAAAAGTAAACCCCAGTCCAGTTCATACCAGATTTTGTCTGTGCTCTCTACCCTTTCCAGCCACGAGTCTTCTTCCTTTGCATCTAGTATAACAAATTCAGAGTCTTGCAACCTGTCATTTTCTAGATTTTATATATATATATACATATATATAAAAGCAGAAGTACGAAAATCTTGTAACCATTTGCGTGTCATCATTTCTGCTATGTTCTATTGGCTAAATAAAGTCACAGTCCAGTTGAAATTAGAGAAATAAGGGAACAGACTCTACCTTTGCTGAAGTAGAAAGTCACATTGCAAAGGACTTGGGTACATGAAGGCTCTGAGAGCTAGAGCAAGTTTTGCAAGCATCTATTGTTCGGTTGGAGCCTCCAGCTCCCCACTGCATGGTCTTGGAAGCCCCATTCCCTCTCTTTCTCTCTCTCCTAATCCTGACCACTCAAAGAGTCTCTGAACCAAGAAAAGCTGCCAAAGAGCCCAGTTCCACATTCCTAGAGGTTATTGTAGCTTCCTATCCTGATGCCACCAGTCGCCCAAGTCCCCACCTAAGCACCCAGCTTTTGACCATACATGGGCACAAACCCAGCCTGCGACAGACACATCATTACCCCTGGCCTACAATCTATAAAATAATCTCCCTGCTTTAGTTTGGGAGTGTGGTTTCTCTGACCTTGATTTCTGGGACCAGAGAACCCAACTGGGAGTTGCTTTGCTTAATATACCTGTTGTTATACTTTTTTCAATTCAACTTGATTTGGCTTATTGTATCGGTGGAGAAACCTATTATGGGAACATAGAGAAAACTTGTTATCTTATAACTTTGGTTCAAAGAATGTAGATCTTTATGATCGTCATGCATACTAAAGAGCTTCATTCTTGAATTTTTCCCATTTGACTGCATTTCAATCTGTGTAAACGCACTTCTCCCATTTCCATCTGGGCATAAGCACCTTGAAACAGTGAGTAAAATTAGGGGGACACATGGCTACATCACCTCCCTCCTTGAATCTTGGTTGCTACACTGGAAGAGTCCCATACTGATGTTTCACAGCACATATGGAAGAAACATGAAGGCTTTATGAGTGGTAACCACACACGGAGGCTCGTGAGCATCAGTAACCAGAAAACCATCATTTCCATAATCAGAGATTCCCTCGGCAGAGCAAGTGATAGGTTGGATAGGTAGGTTTGTTGGTAGGTGGGCTGGTTGGCTGGTTGGCTTGTGGGTTGGTTGACTGGTTGGTTGGTTGGTTAGTTGGTTGGCTGGTTGGCTTGTGGGTTGGTTGACTGGTTGGTTGGTTGGCTGGTTGGCTTGTGGGTTGGTTGACTGGTTGGTTGGTTGGCTGGTTGGCTGGTTGGCTTGTGGGTTGGTTGACTGGTTGGTTGATTGGCTGGCTGGTTGGCTTGTGGGTTGGTTGACTGGTTGGTTGGTTGGCTGGTTGGTTTGTGGGTTGGTTGTTGTTCCTACAATGCCTCACAGAGCTGAGTGGCAAAACAGACTGGACTAACAAAATGATCATTTTATCTGGTGTGACAGCCAGGCCACCCATATATACAGGGTAGTAAGCATATCAGTGGGTGGTCTTCAAAAGCAGCTGGCATTTTTCACCATTTTAGAGAGCGTGGGGTAATAGCATGGGAGCCAGGCTGGCTTTCTACCCATAAGGCCCCTCTTTCCTTCATAGCCAAGCCAGTCACAGTCTAACAAAATATAAGGTGGTCTTCCTTCCTGGCCATTTTTTTTTGTTTTTGTTTTTGGTTTTTTTGTTTTGTTTGTTTGTTTTTTCTTCCTGGTCATTTTTATTGACTGATGAAAAATCTATTTTTGTCTCTGACCTAGAAATAGCCATTCCCAAGCCTTATGATTCTTTATCGTATCAGTGTAGTCTGTTTTTTTGGAAAAACTAAGTAGTCACCCTGCCAGGCCCTGGAACCAGCCCTTCAGCCACAGTGGCACCTGTTCCCTAGTGTCACTAACCCCATGTTCTTGCTCTATCCCTGCTTAACCCCCTTTAGCCCTTCCCCCACCTTGCCAAGCCATTCCTTTATAAACAGTTGCTCCATCACGTAGATCTCCCCAAAATGTCATGTTCTCTGAGGAGTTTAACTAATGTATTGCCTTAAACCCAAATAAGGGCAGCAAAAATGCCTAACCAGAAAAACAGAGGAATCATTTTGAAGTCTAGCTAGCAGCCAGTTACAGCCAGGACACTGTAACACAGACAGCACAGAGCAGAATGCCAAGGCGATATTTAGAGTCTTTCCAGGGCTCATCCTGATGTCACTGGGCCCTGATTCATCATGCATTGTGCTCTCACAGCTTCACAAGGAACTTTGAGGAGGCCACGCCCATAAGCCCCAGTCATTGCCTTGGCTGTGGACAAAGATTTTCTTTTATGATATTCAGAATTGTAAATGAGAACGGTGATAGAGAAACTTAATTTTGAAAAGAGTGCTTTTGACGCCAAATGCCAGTCTAACGAAGGCATCTACAATAGCTTTAAATGGAGCACTGTCTTTAGTGATCTCTTTTACAGGGTTTCTGGAGACTTAAGAAATATCTCACTCAATGGCTAGGACCCTTGTCCTTGGTTGGTGACATGTACTGTTGTCTCCTGAAGCTTCAAACCTTTGTGTGGTTGAGTCAGGAGTTCAGTCAATAAAGTGCTTGCCACACAAGCAGGAGGACCTGAACTTGATCCACAGCACCCACTAAGAATCTAGGTATGAAGGCAGACACACCTCTAATCCCAGTGCTGGGGAGATGGAGACAGGGTGGGCTGAGGCTTGCTGACCAGACAGCCTGTCCCTACTCAGAAAGTCCCAGGTCCCAGAGAGACTGGGAAAGCAAGCTGGCTGGCATCTGAAGAATGACACTAAAGCTGACCTCTGGCCTTCACAGGCATGTATAGACACAAGCATGTATACCTCACACATGTGAACAAGCCTGCACACACACACACAAAGCAACAAAAACGAAGAAAAAAATGGCCCCTTTTGGTTAGCAAGCTTGGAAATCACTGGAGGTCATTGGCAATGACCTCCCCCTACCCTTCACTCTCCACCCCTGCTAACGGGCTTTGAATTTCACCTCCTATATCACTAGTAATACAACAGTCTGAAGGAAGGGAAGGATCACAACCACCTTTCTTAGAACTTGAAAGCCTTGTGAAAGGCGACTAGGACAATTCCAGCTGCCACCAAGATAGAAACGCCACATAAAAGTGGGTAGCTGGGCTTTGTTGAGGCTCACGAAGTCACAGTGTAGCTGCTTTATATATGTTACAGATTTATTTTTATTTTTTTCTTTGATTGTTTTTTAACCTACCCTCTTCCATGATTTTGGTCAAAGGAATGGGGAGTGAGTCATGCCTCTGGGCCTGGGTGCAGGGAGACGTTCTGAACTGCTCCAAAGACCTCAAGGTTCAAAGGTGTAGTATTGATTGCTCACTCATCTAAAAGGTAATGAAATGGGGCTGTCAATCACCTGGACAGGCAACCACGTCTCAGGAAAGCTGGGGTACAGAAACCTGACACTGGCCTCTGGTTTCCACATGCGTTCACACACACATCTGAACATGCATTCTCACAAGAATGTACACCGCACACACACACACACACACACACACACACAAAACTAAAACGAAAAAAATCTCTAATAAAACTGTCCTTGAATATCCTTTTGAGTCCATTTAAAATTCTTTTTATCTATGAGATCTACAAAAAGGGGGCTGGAGAGATGACTCAGTGGTTAAAAGCACTTGTTGCTCTTGCAGAGGACCTGAGTTCCAGGTTCACAACTTACCGTAACTGCAGCCCTGAGAATAGACATGTGGCACACATGTATGTGCAGGCAAAGCATTTACACACATGAAATAAGTAAATCTATGAAACACAGAATCTACAAAAGGAGCTCTGAATTCTCCAGTAACAATCTCTTGAGAAATCGGCAGGGCCATCCAAAAATATAAGCTGTCACTATTGAGCCGTTCATATAAAGTATAAGACTAGTCTTTAGAAACTGTTTAGATACTAGCAGAGATACAAGTCTGTGCATCTATGTGCGTGCAAGACAGAAAACTTTGCAAACAGCATAGAGTAAGGGAAAGAGAGTAAGTTTAGGGTTTATTGGCCACCCAACTGTAGGCAAGTTCCTTGTTTTCTTTTCTAAGACTTTTTCATCTGGAAAAATGAAACAAACAAGTGGGCACGACTGAAATAGCAAGTGGAGAAGCAAGCTGGGTTCCCAGGAAAGTCCGCGGGGCCTGGGACGGAGCTGGCTCCCTGGAAGAACGCAGCACACGGGCAGCTCCAGCTTCCATCAGACAAGGGGCTCTGCGGTCTATTTCTAGTTTGTTTGCAGAGGTTTCAAGGGAAAAGCAAGACCTTTAAAGCCTTCCATTAATAAAAGGGAGGCGCCCACAGAGGTCATGGGCCCTTCGGGTACTACCAAGGGCTGCAAACCAGAAACGTAAAACCAGAACATCGGTGTCTGATAAAGGTCACACAGGCTGGTCTGTGGTCTCTAGACAGAAGAAAGCAGCCTCGAGACACTGTTTCTAAAGAAATCCAGAAACATCTTCCTAGTTGTCCTCTCGAGATATTCAAAGTTCATGTCCAACCTGTAGGAGGCAGGGCTTTACTGTACTGCCCAGGCTGTCCTTGAACTCCCGGGCTCCCACACATCAAATTCTTACATTGGAGCACATCTCTTTAACTCACAGCCCATGGTTTTCACCTGTAGTTTTAGCTTAGCTGCCCAGTTCCTATTCCCCAGCTCTCTGAGAGAGTATGTTTACCTAAACTTCACCTCCCAGCTTTCTGTTTCCATTCAGGACTGCATTTATGTCCCTTCTTTTCAATTTCATTGAAGAACATGGGTACCAGATTAATGTGAGCAGGGGCTTTGGAAATAAATTCAATTTGGGTTAAGTTACTTTAACTGGGGACACCTTAAACGTCATCTGGAAAAGAACTGACCACTTGGCCCAACAGTTGGAAAGCTCCCAATGTCAGTTCCTACCTACTGCAGAACCTTGGATGTGTGCGTGTGCTTGCTTCTTCAAGGAATGTTCCGCTCTGCAGAAGCACATGAGTCTCACCCACTGGTGAGGTAGCATCTGTCTTTGGCAATCCTGTCATATCCAGAACCTCAAAACATCACTTTAGAAGAGGTGATAATTCATCCCCAATCCACAAGACAGTTTGTTTGTCAGGAAGGGACAGTGCCACTCTGCAAACTGGCAGAAGCCTAAGGAAGGCTTGTTTGTTTCCTAGGGCTGTGCCCTGCGGACAGTGGTAATTAGGGGACAGGGTGGGGCCCTCTGGGCTGAAAATGATAGGACAGGTACTGCCCTAATTATGGGAGTTTATTGGGATGATACTTGGGTGTGGTTATTACCATCTGTTGAGGTTCATAACTGGACTCATAAATGGTAGGCTCAAAGGGGAAGTGAGGATATTACAGACTGCCCTGCAGCCTCTAAGACCCAAAATGGTCAGGTTAAATACAGAGATGAGTTTGATGTTTATCTCAATGAAACTGTTTGGAAGACACCTCTGAATGTGTGGCCCTTCGTGGTCCATCCAGTGAGCCCTGAGCCTTGGTTGGGATGCAACATGTACCGCACTGGGCGGTTGTCTTTATATTGAGTTGTCTGCCCTCTTGAGCTGCAAGTGGGTGAGCTGATCTGAGCAGAACGGAGTGGGAACCTTTGAGAGGGGATGGCAAAGACAAGTCCCGGAATCAAGAAAGACAGGGAAGCCTCTCTGCAGGAGTGTGTCTCAGCCAAGACCCTTGGTGGTGGCAGTCCACTGACACCAAAAAGACAAGAATGGGCAAGCCCCTTCCAGCGTGGCTCAGCCGCTCAGTGCTTTTGAAGCTTGACTGTACATCTGAACACCCGAGGACGTTGTTTAATTGTAGATTCCAATTCAGCGACTTGGGGGCCCAGAGGGTCAGCACATCTGTACAGCTTCCAGGTAATGCTCCAGATCCATGGGAAACTATGGGAGAGCCAGTCCAAGAGGCAAGGTACCTACTGATCTTCTGAAGAGCCCAGCTCTCGCTAGCCCCCATTTCCTAGTCCATATCACGTGGTTCTGACAATACGCTCATATGTAGCATATTTTGAGCAGTTTATACTTTCTGATTAATTGATATATTTTGAGGCAGAATTTCTAGGAGACCAATCAATTTTTTTTCTTGTTGTTTGTCTGCTTTTATTTCATCCAATTAAGTAAGGAATCTTTTAAGCTCCAAATCATTTTTCTTCCTCGGGTTATACTATTATTCGTTCAATGACAACTCCCGCAGCAGAATTTTTCTTGATCAAGGATGTGAGTTGTTTAAAATAGTGAAATTCTTCGGCTACCAATTCAAAAGCTGTGGTTATCGTCTCATTTTGAAGGTTAATCTATGAACTAAAAGATGGAAAAGCCATGACCTACAGTAGAGCATGTATATGCTGCTGTTGTAACTAGGAAGCAGGAAGGGCACGTGACACAGCCTCTTTACTTGAGTCAGCTCTGCAGCTCCATAGCCGGACACTCACCTCAGAGTGTCACAGTTTGTACTAGCAATCACACGTTAGGTGCAGCTTCCTGGCTGCGCATTCATCCATCAGCTGCATTTTTGTTTTCTGGAGCAGCTCACCAAAAGCCCCAACAGTTGGGTGTGAATGAGTCTTTCAGAGAGTATCCAAGACGTAGACAAAATTTAACATGACCTTACATGGAAATGTGATAATAACACACGAGCTAAATTCAGGACCAGAGACTTGGTGTTTTATTCTTCTTCGGTACTGAGGAGGATTCAAACTAGAGCTTCCTGCTCATCGGGCAAGTGATGTCCCAGCTGAGATCAACCCACAACCTCTTTCCAAACCAAGGAAAATGGACACTTAGACAAAAGAGGTAGACAGAACCCAAACAAACATGACCAAGGAGGAACGTCTCCGTGACATAGTTTGTGGTTGTGATGTTAAAGTACAAAGCAAAGAAACCATACAGAAAGATGTCAGGGAGGCATGGTTGGCAACCACACTCCAGTGCATGGCCCCCTAAATATATGGGCAGCACAAATTAGAATCAGTAAGTTAGTTTTTAAAACAGAGAAAGGACATGAAGTTGGGAAGGAGGGAGGATGCAGGGGTGGATCTTGGAGGAGTTTAGGGAAATGTCGGGGTAAATGAGGTCAGAATATATTATGTGAAATCTTCAATAATAATATTTTTTTAAATTAAGGAAAGAAAGTTTTTATCTGGAATAGGTAATAAAAACTGAATTCTGACGAGTGTGGGAGAGGAAAGACACAGGAAAAAGGAGCTGGAGGTGGAGCGATGGCTCAATTGGATGCAAGCACAAGGGCCTTATGCCCCTTCCCCGACTATGAAGTCACAAAAACAATAAGAAATAAAATGTAACAAAATAAATTACATGCACCAAACACTGAGGATCATAGTTTTATAAAGTAAACACTGATGGATATAAAGGGAGCCCTGATACAATAATAATGAAGGGTTTCACTTTTAGCTTTCATTTATTGTGTGCGTATATGGGGGGGAGGAGTTGTGTGCGGAGGTCAGAGCGCCACTCGTGGAAGTTGTTTTTCCACTACCAAATGGATTCTGCCAGGCTTGGTGGCAGGTGCCTTTACCTCTTAAGCCATCTTTCCAGACCATAGCAAAGGATAAAGGATTTTATAACCTGCTCTCTTCTTTGCTAAAACCAACAAATAAATCTTAAGAGTTAATCTACACCATAGATCAAATGGGCTTAACAGATGTCTACTGATTATTCTATCCAGCAAAAACACTACAGACACTTTTCTCGGCAGCCCCTGGAAGCTTCTCTAATCTAGACCACATTCTAGGTCACAAATCACATGTTCCCAAATACAAAGGAATCAAAATAGTCTCTTGCATCTTATCAGATCACAGAGCAATAAATGAGAAATAAACAGCCATAAGAACTATAGAAACCATACAAACAGACGGATCCTGGATGCTCTTGAATGACAAGTGAGTCACTCAAGAACTTGGGGAGGGAATTAAAAGGCCTTATGACTAAATTAAAATGAAAGCACAACCAGCAGAGCCTCCCAAGGTGGTTGTAAGAGGAAGATTTGAATCTGTGTGTGCTCACATTAAACAGTCAAACAGATCTGATAATAACCCAGTCATGCACCCCACAGTCTGAGGAGTAATCCAGACCTGAAGCAGTGTGTGGCAAGACATAATAAAGATCAAGGCCGACGCAAATAAAAGGGAGACTGAAGGAGCAGCTCCGTAAACCTACCAGAACTGATACTTGGAAAATACAGACCAGAATACCAGACCTCCAGCCAAACCACTGAAAGGAAGAGAGAGAGGGAGAAAAAAAAAATCAAAATCAGTAAAATCTGGGATGAAAAAGAAGAGATTCTAATGCAACACAGAGAATTACTGGGAAATACTTTGAAAATGTTATATTCCGAAACCCTGGAGAATCTAGGAAAAAAATGATAATTTTCTAGCCAAATCTTACCTAATAAAATTAGATCAAGAAGATATGAAGAACAAATCAATGATACTCAGATTAAAGTAGTAATAGAAAGTCTACCCATGAAGAAAAGACCAGAACCTAGTGGCTTTACTGCCACATTCTACCAAACCTCTGAAGATAAGCTAACACCCAGGTTTCTCAAATTGTTTCATAAAATATAATGGGAGGGACTACTACCAAATATTTCATGAATCCAATATTACCCTGATCCCCCAAACCAGATAAGGACATAACAATAAAAGGAAACTATAAATCAATTTCTCATTGGACATAAGTATAAAATTAATCAATTATTACCAGATTAGTTCATTCTCAGAATGCAAGGTTGGTTCAACATACACCAAACTAAATGTGTGTCATCACATAGACTTTAGGACTGAAATGATCATAAGTGGTCATTAAGGATGACCATGTGTGGTCATCTCAACAGACAGAGAAAATCTTTTAAGGACATTCAAGGGCTTTCATGATAAAAGCCCTGAAGAAACTAGGAATAGAAGGAACATACCTCAACATTATAAAGGGCATAAACAACATATCTATAACTAACATTGTACTAAATGGAAAAACTGAGCAAATTTCCTCTAAATTCTAGAATGAGACAAGAGTGCTTACTCTCTCCACTTTTATTTAATATAATACTCGAGTCTTTGTTAGAACAATAAGGCAAGGGAAAGAAACAGAAAGGATATGAAAGGGAAAGGAAGAAGTCAAATTATCCTTATTTGCAAAAAGACCTGTTTCTATTCTTAAAAGACCCTAGTGACTCCACCACAAACTTCAAAAACATGTTTAAAGCTTTATTTTTACTTTAGACATGTGGGTGTTTTGTCTGCATGTGTGCCTTGCACCATGTGTGTACAAGGCCATCAGGGGCAAGAAGATAACATTGGAATCCCTGGGACTGGAGTTTCAGACCATTGTGAGCCACCATGGGGCTATTGGGAATTGAACTCCTGCCCTCTGGAAGAGCAGCCAGTGTTCTCAACTGCTGAGCCATCTCTCCAACCCTGACAAAATCTTTAAACCTGATAAACACTTTCAACAAAGTATCAATATACAAACTCAACATATAAAAATCAGTGGTTTTATTATATGCCAATAATGAGCTTACTAAGAAAGAAATCAGAGATGAAAAGTCTTATTCACAGTACCTTCCAAAAATACCCGGGAAATCTACCAAGGAGATGAAAGGCATCTACAGTGAAAACTTTAAGACACAGAAAACATTGAAAGGGACACTAGAGTATGGAAAGACCTCCTGTGCTCATGGATGAAATATTAATATTGTGAGAAAGGTCTCAATGCTGAAAGTAAACTACAGGTTAAATGAGAGCTTGACCCACCCCCTTTTTTTCCCCACAGAATTTGAAAAAAAAAATTCTGATCCCAAGTTTTATTGTAAAGTTAAAGTAATAAAAGCGGCACAGTGCTAGCTCTAAAACAGACCCATTGATCAGCGGAACAAAATGAAGAGCCAGAGATAAACCAGCACAGTCACAGCTTCCTAGGTACTCAGAGAGCTATCAAAAACCCACATGGGAGGAAAGTGTCCGCTGCAGTGTGGATGACTATGGGGCTCTTTAGCCTTTGGAATTGGTTTATGGAGGAATGTGTAAGAGTTTAGAACTTTGGATAGAAAGATCTCTGCTTCTGTAAACGTGTGTGTGTGTGTGTGTGTGTGTAGGTGTGTGTTTATATGTTTGTTTGTAGGTCATAAAAAGTAGGGATCATCAGTAAGAGGATGAAATTTTAAAGGGAGGTGGGAAACACAGAGGATAATGGGTTACTCTGAAGGAAAGCAGGAGGAGATAGACTCGAGCCAGCAGGAGGGAAGGAAAGAACAAGGACACAGGGGAGGTCGGTGGGGGAGGGGAACAAATGAGAACAGCTATGATGCAGTGCTGTATGAAGATGCTATGATGAAACCTATTACTTTGTGTGCTGACCTAACATTTTACTTTAAAAATTACTAGGCTTACGAAAATCTAACTAGGCATGTAATATATGAAAGAGAAGTCGCGCTAGTTAAGGCGCAATCAGAAAAATGTAGACGTGTCCATAAGGTTCTGCTCTCATCCCCAGTGGTAGCCATAGCAACACACCTTGCTGGATTCCCCACAACCACCAAACTCCATGAATTAATCATGAGAAACAACTGAGCCGGAACAATTCATCTTCATTATTGTATCATCTCAGTAACTAAAGAAAACAAATGAGAGCAATTGTCTAATCTGAAACTGGGAAACAAGAAGAAGCCAAGCTATCTGAAACTGTAACTTTAACATATCTAACGATAGTTATAGTTATACTTACAGTTATACCCATAAATTGTTAACTACGACAATAAGCATCACAGTGAAATGCCACAACCATCTACACATAGTATACGATTTTATGCCATTAAGGATTAACAAGACAAAAAGAAATTCCTGACCCAGTATTTTATTTATTTACACATTTACTTGAGATGGAGAATTCACTATTGTAACGGGAGACTACTTGTTCGTTTCTCAGTTGCCCAGACCCAAATAATCACACAGAATCTAAATTAATTACAACACTGCTTGATCGACAACATAGGTGTATTCCTAGCTAGTTCTTACATCTTAAATTAACCCATTTCTATCAATCTATGTTTTGCTATGAGGCTGTGATTTACCAGT
>JAQHUG010000248.1:1065656-1078877 GCA_028555095.1 Dicrostonyx torquatus | reverse complement strand
CAGCACCAAGCTACTTCAAGAGGAAGATGGGCATCGAAGAGGCTCCTTATGGAGTTTGCTAGCCATTTGGGCAAGAAACTTTTCTTGCCTGGACTGCTTAAACGGACACAAAGAACCTGCAGAAAGAAGACTGCTGAATTTGCCTAAAAGGTGAGATGATCCTTCAGGGTTCCTGATTCATAAAAAAGTCTGTGAGACATTCTGCAGGACACAAAAGAAAGTGACTGAACTGTCATTGAATCTTCCTGCTTCATGGAAATGTCTGCTGAATGCTATAGGCCTGTAGGCTGAAGATGGATGCCCCAACGATACAATAGATACAGTAGATACAAAAGATCTTTGGGTGACTGTACAGGCAGTGAGATGTCTCAGTTACTTGTAGAGTTTTGAAAGTTGTTTACTTCTTGTTTACTTAGGTAATATATCCTTTTAGATGGTCAGAGAGTTTAAGCCTTCTTTTGCTCTTTCAAAGTTATTGACAAGAAGTCTGATGGAAAGAATGGCTACAAACAAGGTATCCTGACCTAAGGTGTAGTTACTTGGTGTTTTGAATATTAAGATGGCCCATAGAGGTGGATCTGCTCAGAATTCAAGCCTATTCCTGCTCCTGCAAGGATAAGACAGGAGGTTTGACACAGGCAGTGGCTGCCTACAGGATGCTTGGACTAAGGTATAGTTGCTGCAGGTCCTGCCTAAAACATTAGAATGCTTAACTCAGGAATTAGTGGCTTGATGTCTCAAGTATTAAAGCAAATAATTATTCTGTTTGTCCTTTGTGTCATATTAAAGCAGTCTTTTGCCTTTTCCTCCCCTTTTTGGATTTGGGCATGTAAGTATATGGAAAATAAATGTGGGCATATTCAGGATTTAAGATTCACTGGTTGCCCTCCCAGTACTATATATATTTCTGTATTTCTTTCATATCTCTGTTCCTCTTGCCTGACATTTTTAATCCACACGCTCCTACACTGGAACATACGAATCTGTCAAAACTGGACTCTGACAGAGAGTGGTAGTGGATATGATCAAAATATATTTTATTTGTGTATGAAATTCTCAAAGAATAATTTTTTAAAAAAACGTAGTTTTTTATAACTTAAAATTATAAAATTTAATTCTTGAAAAATTTTAAACTATAAAAGAGCTGTAGTTCGAGTGGACAATTCAAGGTCAAAGTGCAAAGTGCACGGTCAAAGTGCAAAGTGCACAGACAGAGTCACAATAAAAAGACTAAGATGAAAGGCAAGAGGGTAGGAGAGATGGAGTCACAAAGAAGGCTGGTGTCCTGGTAACATGTTCATGGATGTCGTTTTGGAGATGGCAACTTGGAGTGACTGAAAAAGGAGCATTCTAGAAAGAAGAGTGCAGAATATAAACTAGGGCTTGGGTTGGGAAGCAGGGTTAACATGTTTCAGAAACAGCAAGGAATCAGTGAAAGGTAGGATGGCAGGAAATGAGGCCATAAAGGGAGAACAAGCAAAACCTCGAAGACACTAAACTGGTCTGGTCATACTGGGGATTTAGGAAAGCCCTGGAAGGTTCTGAGCAGAGAATGATGGGATTGACTGACCTTTCCACACCATCATTCCGAATCCTGAGGGGAGACCATTCGGATCAGAGTAATGACAGGAACTGGAAATCAGACCGGGGCTTCCGCTCAACAGTCCGTGCAGAAGACCCAAGGCCGGAAGCAGAGCGCCAGAGGCAGCGGTGATGAGAGGAGCCTAGGCTGACTCTGACTCTCTTCTGAAGCACAGTTAGTGAACCAGAGGCTGAGCTGGGAAGAAGTGAAAGTCTGACTTGGCGCTAACTAATCTGAGGGCATGGAGGTTGGATCTGTTGCTTGCTGAAGCAGGACAATCAGAGGAGAAGCACAGGGTTATTCCAGGCAAGGCCAAGAGCTTGGAAGAACGGACAAGGTTTAAGAAGCACACCAGGCACCCAAAGGGAGACGTTAAGGCAGCTGAGGTGAAATTCCGGGGACAAAGACAAGATGAACACCTGAACAGCCACAGGTGTTCACAAACCCACAGAGCCAGAGAGGCAGACTCAGCCCCCAGGGCCTGGAAAGCCCCACCCAAGCCAAGCTGACCCTTGAGGCTGAATCTCACTGTTATTTGCGCTATGTGTTTGGGGTCCTTCCTGGGACTCACTCACTTGTCCTTTTCAACCCTCCCCTCTTGGATGTCTAGCCTGCGCCTGTGCCACTACTGCATTTTAGAAACAGGGTGACTTATCTAGGTCAGCGGGATCACAGCTAGAGAGGCGCTTCCTGAATCCTCCTTTGAGTTCCTCTGTACTCCATTTAGATATTTACACCTTTGAGATAAGGACAGGTTAGGACTTGAGGCTATTGAGGGACTGGATGTATTTGGAAGGAGAGAAGAGCATGAGCTTTGGGAGAGGGCAGAGACAGAATACAATAGGGTGAATATTCGTTCCTCCATTCATTTTCAGAAATATCCTCTCCCAGCGTGATCAGCTTAGTCAACAGGCTTTGGGCTGTGATTAGTCCAGAGGGGTGGAGCCCCCACAAAAAGGATTAGTGTCCTTATTTTCTTTTTCTTTTTCCATTTCTTTTGGTGTCTGTATTGTGTGCCTGTATGTGTATGCATGTTTGTATGTGTGGGGGCACACATGTATGACTAAGTGCACGTGTGTGAAGGCTCAAGGTTGACATTGGAAATGACCTTCAGTTGCCCTTCTACCTCACTCACTGCGACAGGTGCTCTCTGTCAAACCCAGAGGTTGCAGATATGACTAGTCTCGTCAGCTTGCTCTGGGCACCCCGTTTCTATCTTCTAAAGCCAGGATTACAGATGGGTCCCCACAGCTCCCCAGCATTTATACAGCTCTGGGGATTAGAACTCTCATTCCCAGACTTGCACCGTAAGTGCTTTAACCCCTCTGCTTCCATGGAGTGCCCTTCTAAAGAAACCCTGGATAGCTTGTCCTGTCCACAGCAGCAGCATGGAGTGAAGACGTCTGTGGAGCCGCCAGACACAGGATCCGAGGAGGTCTTGATCTTAGACTCGCAGCCTCAAGAACTCTGATGAACGAAGCCGCTGAGCCTGCCCTGTTCAGGCTACCACACTGTGTTACAGGCGGCCTTATGGCTGAACTGAGAAGCCTTCTTGTAGTGGGCATTTTAGCCAGCAATGTTCTTTTTCAGTGTTAGCTGGAGCACAGAAACCCCATCAGCCCTGAAAACACGTTGAAGTAATGAAATAAAGTCCATAAGCCAGTCCGCTCCACAGTCCCTGTGCACAGACAGAAAGGAGATACTTATTGCAGACACAGAGAACTATGATGTGATGTGTCCACTGGCCCTCTACCCTCCTTCTATAGCGTCAGAACCAGTTTGAACAGGTTTCAAAGAAGGCATAGGGGGTGGGGGTGGTTTTAACCTCTGTTTCTGGCAGGATGGGGAATGCCAACAGTCACTTTGCATTTTTCTTGCTTAAATCTGAGCTGGTTCTGTAAGAGACTAGCAACATGGTGAGGTGCTTCCAGAAATTTCTCGCCTTCATTGCATCCAGAAACATTTCAAAAGAATAGTAGCATACAGATAATGTCTGCCGTAAGCAAAGGAGACATTTGAGGCTGAGCCCGGTGACATCTTCCTGCGACCCCAGCAGCTGAAAGGTTGGAACAGGAGGACCTCGGGTTTGAAGACTAGTCTGGGCTATAGTGCGACCCTGTAGAAGGGAGGAGTGAAGAGAGGAGGGGGGAGAAGGCAGGGGAAAAGGAAAGAAAGACGCCTGGACTCATGAGGGGTGCGAAGCATCCTATCCTTGATTGACATCGCCCAGTGCTGGGCCTGCAAGCCACCCAGACCTAGCACAAACAAGGGAGCTGTTATATCAAGCTCTGAAAGGCTCAGGAAAAGCCTCTCTAAGGAGCAAAGGAAGCTGCCAGGCCCCCTTCTTCACACCAGAGGAGGGCAGGCCGGGCCTCAATCCCTGGCTGCTCACAGGGGTCTCCTGATCCCACAGTTTTCTCACTATCAACCCACACAACAGCCATTGGACCTCCACCACCCAAATAAACACAGGGCTCAATTATGTGTCTAATAGTTAACACGGGGTGTAAATGCCATGGGTCACATGGGTTAATTCAGAAAGAAAACAAATGCAATCATGCCATTAATCATTGACTGGCGATCTTAACTCCCACGATAGGCTGAACACTGGGACTTTCTTCTGAAGAACAGTAATAAAAGAGGGTGGCCCCCGTGGGGCTCCTGGCAGCTCTCTAATCAGAGGAGATTGCAGGGGCCATAGATTTCACACTGGCAATTAAGCTTCAGGGCTAAAGCAAGGCTCAGACCTGGCATATTTCCCTAAACCCTATGTTCAATAATTCCATAGATTGGGAGTACACTACACAAAGGCAGCTGATTCTCGCGGCGGCAGAGCAAGGGCACGGAAGTTCACATTCCCCTTGGCAGGCCGAGGCAGGGCACCTTGGCAACTTTGCTGAGTCTGGTTTCAATTCCCCACATCTGCCCTGAGGACTCTGTTCTCAAGAGGATGGTTGGCAGCAGGAAGGGCCTTCCGTGATTGATTTATTAGCTCCCATACCTTATTTACAACTTCACAGACATTGTAGCAGGGAATGAAATCAGTTCCATGGAAGCAGTTCAAGCCTCCTATGGCCTGGTGTTTTGCTGACCCTTGTAACCCTCACTCCTAAAGCCCTTAGCTTTTGGAGCTTGTGTGAGGAAATGGGTTGAGTGTGGAAATGGCCAAGAAGTAGTGTTTTTGCTTTAAAAACAACAAAATAAAACAAGCAAACAAACAAAAACATAAACTAAACTAAAACTGCCTTTATTTCCAGACCTCAAAACACACGGGAAGGACTATGTTTTAAAAGAGGAGGGGGGCTGAAGAGATGGCTCAGCCATTAAAGGCTAGGCTCACAACCAAAAAGAGGGAAGGAGGGGGCTGGGGATGTAGCTCAGTTCAGAGTGCTTTCCCAGTATCCATGAAGTCCTAGGTTTAATTCCCTGAGCTTCATAAACCTCATAAAAGGCACTGTGGCACACACTTGTAATCTCAGCATTTGGTTAGTAGAGGCAGGAGGATCTGAAGGTCAAAGTCACCCTTTTCTATCTAACACATTTGAGGCTAACCCATACCACAAAAGAGCCCATCTTTATAAGGGTTGAGGAGACTCCCCCCCCCCAGGTGTGGCCTTGTCCCTGGCATTGAATGGAGGCTGAATGAGTATTTGAGGAACTAGGCACAAAGCCTGGGCATCTCCTAAGATCCAAGACATTTGGCTGTTCACTTCCAATAGAGTAAGATCTTTCTTTCTGCCCACCGGCAGACATTCCAACACAAGCATCGCTCAGAAGTACACACACAGAATCTGCTACAGGTGGAAGATGAGAGCCGACTAAGAGAGTTGTCCCATAAACACACACACACACACACACACACACACAAATACATACATCAAACATTTGCTACGAACATTTCCTGTGCCAAACAATGGACTCAAATCCTCCAAACAAGCCTGTAAACTAACCACAGTACTTTTAATATTCCCACATCAGGTGAAGAATTGTCGAGAAGTCAAGTGGCTTGTTAAGTCGGCGCGTGGCTGGTGAGGACGACAGAAATGAAGGTAGAACATAGAGGTTTTGGCTCTGCCATTCGTTCCTGTACTTCCCCAGGCTCCTGCAGTCTGTCTGTCCAAATGTGGGTTTTATCAGCTTATCAAGCTGAGGTAGCTTATCAGGTGCATCCATTTGAATTCATTTCCCCTCTTAAAATATTTGTTGATTCCACTAAAGGAAAAAGCAATAAAAATTTATAAACCTCTTTCTTTTGTAACTGAGCATCCCAACAGCAGGGGAAAATCTCAGGTGATGCTGGGTTTGGGTGGTAGTGGATGGTTGTTTTGTTGTTTTTTTTGTTTTTTGTTTTTTTTTTTTTTGTCTTTTTTTTTTCCAAGACAGGGTTTCTCTCTGTAACAGTCCTAGCATCTTGGAACTCGCTTTATAGACCAGACTGGCCTTGAACTCACGGAGATCCACCTGCCTTTGCCTCTTGAGTGCTGGGTATTTTTAAGGGTAATTTTTGGTCGTAGCAATATTGAGCTATCTGTCGTATTTCCATGCCTGCCCTTTGTCTCCCCACTAGCAACAGCTGCTGTCAGAGCAGGACCTTTATCACAATAAGCCTACAGTGGCACATTATCATCCAAAGTCCATAGTTAGTCCTCATTAGGGTTCAGTTTGGTGGTGTTCAGCTGTGGGTGTGGACAAATATGCACTGTCACACATCTGGAAGTTGGCACCATAGTAGGCACCACAAACAGCTCTTCTTAGTCAGGGCAAACTAAAACAGCCTCCTGGGTGTGCCAGGAGCACAGCAGCCCTGGGCAGACAGTGCGCCATCTTCAGAGGTCTCGGTTTCTTGTCCCTTTCTGAACTCAAGAGCACCAGCAGAGTCAGAGAGCTGGGTCAGTCAAAGCGTTGGCTGTGCAGGCGGGAGGCAGGAGTCCGGGTTCCAAGGACCTATGTGCTCTATCCTCGTTTTGTTCTCATGAATAAACACGCTGACCAAAAGCAAATTAGGGAAGAAGGGGTTTGTTTCACTCACGCTTCCAGGTCACAATCCATGACTGAGGAAAGTCAGGGGAGGAACCTGAGGCTGGAGTGGTGGAGAAACACTGCTTGCTGGTAGTAGTTTTCTGTCTCGTCTTTCCCCGCCCACCACCATAATGGTTTTCTCCACCGACAAAGTAACAGGTTTATTTGAGCAAAGCAATTCCCTGGTGGGTTCTCCAGTTCCTGAGATTGGGGCTGGAGAAGCTGTACCCACAAACAAAAGCAGGGAAACTTTATAGGTTGTTGGTGAGGGGTGATGATGTGTCCACCGCAAGTTGGGTTTGTGCCCAAGTGTGGTCAAAAGCTGAAGGCTTTAGGCGGGGACACGGGTAGCTAGCAACTTCAGGGGAGGAAGCTGTCATAGCCACCAAGAATGCTGACCTGGGTTTTTTGGTGCCTTCCCTTTGTTTGCATATTCTCTGAGTGGGTGGGGTTTGGAAAGACAGGAATGGGGGTTTATGGATCATACAGGGGCAAGCTGGAGGTTCCAAATGAACAACTGACTCTCTTTTTGGCCTGCTGTGGGATCGGTTTAATAAAATGCTGATTGGCTAATAGTCAGGCAGGAAGTATAAGCAGGACAACTAGATAAGAATGATTCTGTAAAGAGAAAGACAGAGACACAGTGGCCTACCAGACACAGAGGAAGCAAGATGAGAGAGAATGCCTCACTGAGAAAACGTACCAAGCCATATGCCTAAACATAGACAAGAATTATGTGTTAAGTTGTAAGAGCTAGTTAATAATAAACCTGAGCTGATAGGCCAGCCAATTTCTAACTAATATAAGCCTCTGTGTGTTTCTTTGGGACTGAATGACTGCAGGACCAGGCATGACAGAAACTTCCATCTACACTGGCCCACTCACCTGTTCATTCTTAACTGGCTTTACTATACAGCCCAGGAAGACCTACACAGAAAGGGCAGTGCCCACATTATGCTAGGTCCTCCTATAACAACTAAGACAATAAAATCCCTCACAGACATACCAACCACACAGACCAACATGATAAATATACTCAGTTGAGACTCTTATTTCAGGTGATTCTAGGCCAGGCCAAATTGGCAAGTTAAAACTCATAGGACACTCCACCTTGTCAATTGACACACATGTAGATTATTTTAAGTCATAACCTTTTGTTTTTTTATATCAATATTAAAGTATAAAACACAGGCAAACTTTTAAAGGGTCCACAGTCTTTACATTTTTTCAGATTGTTAAAAGCAGGCAGTGGTGGCGCACGCCTTTAATCCCAGCACGCCTTTAATCTCTCTCTCTCTCAGATTGTTAAAAGCACAAGGTACATTTAAAAATTCAAAATCTCTTCATTATTAGTTCTTATAAGATCAAGAATAAATCACACACTTTTTCACTCCAAAAAGGAAGAACCAGGGAATATAAACAATCACATCAAAGCAAAACTAAAATCCAGCAGTTTAAATCCAAATCCTATCTTATAACTCAGTGTCCATCATCTTGGATGCAGTCATGATCTTCTGGCCTCCAAATGGCTTGGCCAGCCCCGCTCCCCCAACTCTATTATCCATAGCACACACAGCTTGTCTTGTATGCTCAAGTTTGTTATACTCTATGTTTCCCACTGTCCTTGATGGATCTCCCAAGGTCCTGGCACTTGCAACATTCTGCAGTCTCTACTGCAACAGAATGAACTTCCACTAATGGCTTCTCCTAGCCTCTTCTGAGGGACTTTGACTCTGCCACATGGTTCTAAGCCTCAGTTGCTCTCTATGACCCTGTCAGTCTTTCATCTTTCATGCCTTTAAAATAAGTGCCAAATTGATGACTCTTACACATTACAAAGTTTGGCTGCAAGTCTGAGATGCAGCCTTCGCCACCATGAACCACAGCATCTACGAACTGGCCCTGAGAAATACTTCCCAGAAGAGTTCATCTCAGTAATACTGATCTCTTATTATTCACCATTTTCAGTCCCAGCTGACTAGCGAAACATAAAAGGGTTCACTCCAGAGGTTCTGATTGCTCGTTATTCACTGCTCGTTCTTCAGCAGAGCTGACCAGCTACTACAAATACTTTGAAAACGTATCGTGCAAATGACCCCTGACCCAATTCTTAATGAACTCCTTGCTCCTCTCTGAAACCTCACGAGTCAAACCTCCACAATTCACGTTTCTCTCTGCGTCACTGTTGCTCAAGCTTTCACAAGTAACGGCCCCCTCAGTCTGCTTGCAGTTTGACATGTGAGCTCTCTGCTGCTGCTCCAGTCAACATGCCTACTGCTTGCTGTTATGCTGCCCTGCCATGATGGACTCTAACCTTCTGAAACAATAAGCCAAATGAAGCTCTTTATTTTAGAGATTGTTTTTGTCATGCTGTTTTATCACAGCCATGGAAAAATAACTAATGCCAGAGTGGGCCTAGCACTAGAAAGTGGACCTGCTGCTGTGAAGAACCTGAGTGTGTGGGTTATTGTCCTTCATGGGTTTTGTGGAATTGTTTGTTTTTTTTTTAAATGTGGACTTTGAACTAGAAAAACAGCTGAATGTTGCAAGCCAGGCTTAGCAGGTGTCTTAGTAGAAGCCTGGAAGACAGTTGATTAGAGCTATGTGGGTTAAGGAGGACCCACTCAAAAGGGTTCAGAGAGAACTACTGGACTTCAGACTATTTGGTGATATTTTGACAAAGAATATGGCTGCTTTCTGCCCATGTCCTAAGAACTTGCTTGAAGCTAAATTTAAAAGTTATGGTCTAAATTCTTGGGTAGGACAGATTTCAAGGCAGCCTAACCTTAACTCTATCATGTGACCACTAATAATTACTCTTATGCCTGTCTACAGTAAAAAAGAGCACGTGGGGCAGAAAGACATACTAATGTACAGTTTGAAGAGAATAAGAGCACGGATTATGCTGAAAGAGGTAAAAAAAAAGGGGGGGGATTTATTTTTGAGTAAAGGAAAGGATGTCCTCGGGCATAACCCCAGCCAGCTAGGCTTCCAACTTGTAGAAGACACCAGCTCAAAAAAATTACTGCTCTTGGAAAACGTTAGCAAAGGAATGTTGCTATAAATGTTGGGGGGCAGGATCCACCCTAAGAGAGCAGACAAACTTGGCAGTGTTGTCCATGTGGCTCTGGCTTTAGAGTCATGAAGAATACAGGAGAAAAGGGGTTGTACAATGATTTTACCCAGCACTGGACTCTGCATGTATCAACCTACCAGGGAAGATAGGCGGTAGTGGCTTGACTATTATGGGCAACCACTTTCTGATCAGATTTGAAGACTTCTCCACAGGAAGGAATTCATGCTGGTATAGTAAATCTAGTCAAAACTTAGTCAAAAGTCTATGGCCAGAGAGGCATAGACCCTCAGCAGAGCCTAGAACTGATGTTCTACTAATTAGACATGCTGTCAAACTGCCCTTCAATATTTAAGTTTATACCAGTAGATTAATGCTGCTCTTTGACTTGATCAGGGAATTCATTTTACAGTAAATATGGAAACACACAAAAGATCAAAGGATTGAGAATAAATTACTGTTTCATGTTAGTCTTAAATGAGATATCTGCAACATCCTACCAAGATTCAAGGAGCATCAGGAAAAAATGAGGTGAAAAGAATGTAAGAGCTGGAAAATGGGGCAGAGTGCTGTGTGTTCTGGACATGAGTGACTGTTGTACTAATCAGTAGTGGCTACCTGCACAAGGCTAGGTCTATCAAGACTTCATCATGGATGGGGAGGTGGGCTCATAAGGCCTCTACCCTTCTCTAAGGAGCTACGGCTATGCTTGAAAGTTAGAGTTAACTGTGTATGGTTGCTGGAAGAGGAGTCACATTCTTCAGTGGTATTGCCACTGGTGAGTTGTCCTTCCTCAAGTGAATAGACCCCAACTCATGTAAGTAACATTAATGAAATACAGTGAGTTACCAAACAGAAAGAAAGATGAAAGTAGGAGAGGGTTGGTGTGAATGGAAGGGAGCATGAGAGAATGGGGACAGAGCTGGAGAAATGACTCAGTGGTTAAGAGTATTTTCTGACCTTGCAGAAGACCTGAGCACCAGTCCCAGCATCTATACCAGATAGTTCAGAACCACCTATGACTTCAGCATCTAGGGATCTGATTTCCTCCTCTAACTCCCAATGGGCACCTATATTCATGTCACCTGTATGCATGCGTGTGTGCATACATACAGACACATGTGCACATAATTAAAAGTAAAAAATAAATGTTAAAGAGACAATAATGGGAGAATATAATCAAAATAGAGTATGTGTATATAATTTTAAAATTATATTTATAAATTATATTTTATATTTATAAATATAATTTACAAATTATATTTGTAAATCAATCCCACACAAGCTTAGAATTAGGATAATAAAAGGGTTCTTTATTTAAGGGGAAAACTTACAGATCACCATCCTAAACAACAGTCCTCTGAGCACAAACAGGAACAGAGTCCAGCAGCCAGAACAGGAGCTAGATGAGAGAGAGCAGACGCACAGTGCCCGCTGCTTTTTAAACTATAAGAGACCATGCCCAAGTAGGCTAGTATCTTAAAGGCTATTGGCTAAAGGAGCAGAATGTGCTCCCACAGCAATTTTTAAGAAATAAACAATTAAATTTAAAAGTAAAAGAGATTCAGAATAAAATGTATACCATAAATGAAAAAATCAAATATTAAAGTATGTAATATAAAAGAAAATTATTGAATTTGCCCAAGAAAGAGAAAGAGAATGCGAATAAAGGCCCATCAAATATAATAGAGAATAAAAAGACAGTTCAGTAGAGAGTTCATCCAAACATCAAAATCATTTCATTATGACCAGGAAATGCACATTTTACCACTGTGAGATTATCACCTGACTCCTGTTACATGCCAAAAACCATTAAAATTGAAAATATCAGTGACCAGAGATGCCACAAAAAAGGGGACTTTCCGTATCCTGATGGTAGACACACAAGCCACCATGGCCTCTGTGAAGAGCAGCCTGACAACACTATTATAATCCAGTAAGTGTCATCTCCCCTTCTGCCTGCTAGTCCCCTCTGCAGAATCCATTCTGTCAATATTAACAACACACTAGAAAGCAGTGTTTACAAGTGTTTGAAAAGACAAAATGTGGAGCAATGACCATTGATGGGAGAGTGGTCAAATAAACTGTGTTTATCCACACAAAAAATATTTTTATAGCCATTGGGACAAATGAAGTAGAGCTTTTTCAGTTGGCTTTGAGAGGCCTTCATGAAGCATTGCTGAATGAGACTTACAAGTGTGTATAAAATGAACCTATTCTTGAAGGGTGAATAATGTCTCATCTTCATTTGTATGGTTACACGACCATGGATGAAAATTTGTCAGAATATATTCTAGCCTATAAACATGACAGAGACCCATGACCAACAGAAAGAAGAGAATAAGGCACAAAACAACAAGGAATATAAGACTAAAGTCATATGTGGACATTTTTCTATAAAGTAACTAATTTTTATTATTTACATTTTAAGTTGGAGAGAAAGGAAAGGTTGTTGACTGAACATTTTGGCTTGTTGGGGGGAGAAATCAACTTCATAAAGCTGGGACACGATGTGACCCATGATGTGTGTGTGTGTGTGTGTGTGTGTGTGTGTGTGTGTGTGTGTGTGTGTTTGGTGACATCAGAGCATCTCTAATCTGGGTACACATAGTGAGTTTTGTTTTATCTCCCCCCTACCTCTTTCCTCTCCCTGAAATCCTCTCTTCAGAGTGAGCAGACCTATAAACCTGGAAAGTCATCAGGAGCCACCAATACTAACAACAAAGAGTTCTTAAGGTTTAGAGGCACACTTGGAGTCTACAAAGCCATCGTAAGAAGACACACAAGATGTTGGCATCATGTGTGAGTCCAAAGGCCTGGAAGCAAAATGCTGGTGAGAACTGGGAAGGAAAAGAGGAAGGGGAAACCAGAGTGACTGCTGTCTCGGGCAATGCAGTGGAACAAGGTGACCAGAGCAGCTCCCTACCACCCATAAAACATTTTAAAAATCCTTTCTGTTCATTTGTCACCAAGCTGGGGAGAAAGGAAGGCCTCTCTTCAGGCCAAATATAGAAGAAAAGTGAGAGCCTAGATGGCTAAGCCACTTCCTTCTTGGAGCTTGAGACACACCTTGGCGTCACTGAACCTCTGTTTGGACAAGAGCTTTAAAGCTAGCTTTCACCCAGCATAGGAAGAATTGGAAATGCCCTGCCCAGGTCTGAGACCTCAGAGACCGGCACTGTCAGCACTGGGGGAGACTATAAATAAATTAACTCCAAAGAAGAGGAAATAATATGAGGGCAGAAATTAACACATGTAAATATAGACATGCGATAGACAGGATGCATAAATCCCAAGCTCTTCTTGAAGTCACGTAAAGCTGGCAAACCTCTAGAGACCTCAATCAAGACAGAAAGGAGCAATGATGTTTTTAAAGCTACACTGTGCCAGGCGGTGGTGGCGCACACCCTTAATCCCAGCGCTTGGAAGGCAGACGCAGGCGGGGCTCTGTGAATTGCAGGCCAGCCTGGTCTACAGAGCAAGTTCCGGGACAGCCAGGATGGTTACACAGAGAAACCCTATCTCTAAAAACCAAAAGAAAAAAAAA
>JAQHUG010000248.1:1025146-1058647 GCA_028555095.1 Dicrostonyx torquatus | reverse complement strand
TATCAATAAATCAAAATTTATACCAACGCAAATTATTCATATCTATAGGTATGAACTTGTCTGTGGGATTCTGGTTATTGTGGGCTTGTCCTTGAAGAGGAATATGGTACCTGGGTCTCTGTGTCCTGACCATGGGGTGGATGTCTTTACTCCCATCATATATCTACCATGATGTGCTACCTCATCAACAGTCCCAAAGTAGCTGGGCCAATCAGTCATGGACCAAAAGTTCCCAAAATGCAAACTGAAAGAAATATTTTCTGAGTTATTATCTCAGGTATTTGTTTCAGCCATAGAAAGCAACTAACATAACTTCTCACTCCAGCCTCACCTTCGTGTTTCCTCTGGAGCCTAGGTTTCCCAGAGTCCTTGAACATTTCCAGCATCCTGGGGATGATCACACAGAGCACAGCCAACTAGATTCAGCCAGCAGTCACTGTGGAACAGTCACTCTCTGGGTGTGGAAGGAAGGAGGCTAGGAAGGAAAGAACTGGGTTCAAGTCCTAGCTCAGATATGTACCAGTGTAGCCTATCCTGGGCAAAGAGCACCCCCTCAGTGGGTCTCAGATTCCTCAACAGCAAAGGAAACATCAGTCAATAGGACTGGCTTTAGAGCCAGACAGCTGATGTTCTGCAGAGACAGGGTAAATGTGATGGTTGAGAGGATTTAGAATCACCAAGGGGACATCTCTAGGCATGTATTTAGAGTGTGTTTTTAGAGAGGTCTAACTGAGAAGGAATGACCGACCCTGAACAGCAGTGGCAGCATCCTTGGGCAAGAGTCTCAGATTAAATAAAATGTGGAAAAGGTACAGTGTCTTTATATATGAAATTCTCAAAGAAAAATTCAGATATGGAAGAAGCAGGACATGCAGGAGAAGAGGTAACAGTCATGAATCATGTGGCAGGACATAGATTAATAGAAATGAGTTAATTTAAGTTATAAGAACTAGTTAGGAAGAAGACTAAGCTAGAGGCCAAGCTTTCATAATAAGATGTCTCCATGTCATTATTTGGGAGCTGGCTGGTGGGACAGAGAAAGACTCACTATAATCCTGACTATATCAATTAGCAATCAAGATAATGCCCACTGGCTAGGCTGGTTTTGCAACTCTTTAACTGAGGTTCTTTCTTAACTAGGTTGTGTCAAGTTGACAATAAAACTAGTGAGCAAACTCACATACTGACATAAACTTTAGAAATGACTGGCTTCCACTTAACTCTAGCTACTCCGTTACCGAGAAAATATGAGCTATGTGTTGCTGATGCTTCTAAAATTCCAAGATGGGCCTCCTACACAGCCCAATATTTGGACTCTCTTTATTCCGTTATTGATAGTTCAAAGTTTTGTAAACCATTGCAATCTTTTTTGATGAGACCTCCATGGCCTCCTTTGTATATATAGCACATCCTCTGATCCTAAGAGCATGCCTGATCTGCACGCTGCCGGGAACTGCCTACAATTTTCAATCTTGTCTGCTTCCCAGAACAATTACCATCAAGTCAGAAACTATCACAACATGCACTAAACCTGCGTCCACAAAGAGGAAGCAAAAGAGAAAGAAACCCTTACAGCGTCTAGCTAACCCTCGGCTGACCTGGATGGGATTCAGCCAGCCAAGCTCAGCTTCTGCGCCTTCTACAGCCTTCCTCTCTCCAGCACAAACCCACTTCGGGGAAGAGTCCAAAGACTCCCTGCCCTTCCCCAGCAGGCTGCTTACTGGGAGTGGCACCTACGGGTTTCTGCACCCATTGTTTTTTTGCTTGGAGAGCCTATGCTTTTACAAACAGATCCTAACTGCTCTGAAGTCATTTCTGTTCAAGATTTTCATAACATAATATTGTTTTCATTTCCTGTGCTTTTAACTTTCTTGTCATAATATTATCCTATATTCATGGCGCCGCTAGTCCACTGGTCAGAGTGATATACCGTCGCTTGGCATCGCTCAAAACCGATTCCTCCCACTTCAGTCACGACCACACTGAGGGTACTTACTGCAGAAGGTGTCCAGGATGCAGGGAGAACAGTGCCGGAGAGATGGCGCAGCAGTTACAAGCACAATTTACTTTCTCAGGTTTGATTCCCAACATCCACATGGTGACCCACACCGTCTGTCACTCCAGTTCGTGGGGGCTTTTGTCTGAACCCTATTAAAGTAACCACACACATAAAATAATTTTTTAAATGTTTAGAAAAGAGATAGGGAATAAATGTCACATGAATGCAAAGCACGGCTTCCAGCACGCCATATGGTTCCTAGATAGGGAACTCCATGTTAACAACGGTTTGGAAGAAGCCAACGTGCCCAGAAAGCAGCCTAGAGGCAAGTGTGTACCACACACAGATGAAAAATGTGTAAATGGCATGCTGAGCCTCTTTTGCTTCCGTCTCCTAAGTCGGGAACTCAGAGAATACACGGCCATACGCCTGACCTCTCCCAGACTCCTTCTCTCTCCCGTGGCTAAGCTGTCCACACTGCTGCTCCATACAGTGACCAGACAACCCTAGTCCCAGTTACTGTCACAGACCAACTCCCTGACTGTGACAGGTGAACTGGACAGTCCTTCTTTGCCTACCAGCACTCTGAATGTGAGATTTAAAAGGTGGCAGAAGCAAGGAAACGGCCAATGGCAGCTGAAAAGCATGAGGTGTTGAAAGGAATTCCTACATCAAAATGTTAAAGCTAATGCAATATTGTGGATTTTTGACTCTAAAATGTTAATATTTTAGCTGTTCCGTTCTTTGGAGTACAAGGCCCCTCTTATTACTGACAATCTCAATGACTAGGAGAACACTAACATTTTTTTAAATTGTGTTTTATATCTTATAATGTGTATGAGATGAAACCCTCAAGTTTCCCACACTGATCCAATCTGGGGTTGCCACCCTCATTGTCTTCTTCTTTCAGGGAGAGTTGTTTCTCCTGGGAGAGAAGCTGCATGGATTTACAAACTCAGAGGCCGAGGAGAGGAGAGAAATAAGCCACAGGGATTTGGGGTTGGGAACTGAGGACCTGAGGCACATTGGGATGCCGAGAGAGAACTCGTTATTACCGGGCACGGTGTCTTCTGCGCTCTGTACTGTCCTTCAGGAGGCAGGGGGAAGGAGCAAGATGAGTTTCCATTATCTGTGGCCAGGGCTTCCCAAGACTGACTCTGAGACTGAGCCGCTTGGAGCCGGTTTGCACAAATTACCAGGACACCGGTGCTCTGAAGAGGCGATCTAAACCTCATTCTGCCGCATCTCTGAAGAGAACACAGTCTCTGAGGCATCAAGGGATGCTGTCCAAAGGATTTCACAGGTGAGCAACAGAGACTGAAATCAAACCCAATTTTTCTTGATTCCAAACTGAGTCGTCATTCTCTGTGGTTTTTAAATGGGGGCACTTAAAATGTAATTTCAAAAGAAATGTTAAGGGTTTGATTTCATTTTTATTTTTGTACATGTGTGTATAAGCACATGAGTGCAATTGATAATGGAGGCCAGAGAGAGCATTTGATCTCTTAGTTGTGGAATTAATGGTTGTGAGCTACCCAATATGGCACTGAACTCAGATCCTCGGTAAAAGCAGTACATGCACAGAAGTGCTGACCCATCTCCCCAACCCCTAAAACATAATTTTTAAAATGCTTCTGGGTCTAGCAGTACAGGCCTATAATTCCACCCACTGTGGTGGCTGATATAAAAAAAAAATTATACGTTCAAGATCTACCTTAGGAAGATCTTGTCTCAAGATAAAAAAAAAAAAAGTGTGTCTGGGGTGTAGCTCAGTGGTAGGAAACTTGGCTAGCATGCATGAATCCCTTCATTCAATATTGAGGACTGGGGACTAGGACCTTTCTTTTAACCAAAAGATAATCTTCATGGAGTCAAAGTGATAGAAAGAATAGTCAGATATGTATCAGTACATCCTACAACAGTGAAGATTTCACAACTGAATGGTGACGACTGAATTTGTAAATGTTCCAAAAAGCATGGCTGATAATGACACTATTAAAAGTACTGCTAAGAGGAAACGTGCCCATCAAATCTACTACTGAGTGGACTTTTACAGAAATCAAAATAGATCCATACAGTGTCATATTGGTCAATGCCATTCACAACAGCCGGGAAAAGGACGCAGCCCAAATATCCAGCAAGTGGTACAAAATGACGGAGTACAAGGCACATCTGCACTCTGAGTGCATTCAGGAGGAAAAAGGAAGGAGCAGCTCCGACGATCTGCACCTCGAAGAGCTTCACACCTCAGGCTGAGGGAAGAAAGACCCTGTCCTGTGGGGAGCATATGCTGGAGGGCAGTCCTGGACACCCTGGACAAACCGGTCTCTACAGACAGAAAGTAGACCATGAGGCTGAAGCAAATGGTCATGAGGTGGTCGATGAGGACATTGGAAGGGTCTGTAAACTGAACCATGTTCGGGATTGTTCCTCTGTTCCTTTACTGACAGTCATTGACTTATCATACAGTTAAACACATTGTGGAATACTGATTAGGCCTTAAAACCCATCAAAAGACTAGGCATTGGTGGTGCATGCCTTTAATCCCAGCACTCAGGAGGCAGAGACAGGCGGATCTCTGTGAGTTCGAGGCCAGCCTGGTCTACAAGAGCTAGTTCCAGGACAGACTCCAAGGCTACAGAGAAACCCTGTCTCAAAAAAATCAAAAAAAAAATCAAAAGAAGAAAAGGGGGAAGGTAAGAAATAAGTGTTCCATTCTAGTGGACCCCAGATAGATTAATAGAGGGAGAAGAACTGGATGAAACTGGCTTTGTGAGCGATGGGTTTGTCAGCTGGAGGAAGGGCCAGCAGTGTGTGGAGGCTGAAGTAGGCAGAAGCACGGCAGGATGCCACTGGTTTGTAAAGGGGGCTGAAGAGTGATTGACAGGAAGGTGAAGTTTTGAATGTAAGGCTAGAGGACCAACACCAAGCATCAGTGTCCCATGATGAAGAGGCTGGGTGCTTGTGGACCTCAGAGGCACAACTTAACACAGACTCTGACCATCATGCTTCGCTGGAGCACTGGGTTAAGTCAATATCGCTTCTGAACAAAAGAAATTAATCACCTCTATAATCTAGCAGCCCAAGGAGTTTATTTCTTCCCATTGGTAAGTCCTTATTCCCTGGATACAATTTCAAATGCGTTGCTTTGAAAGTAATTCATTCTGACTTTTATGATATATAAAATTGTATGTCTTATTTACAGTAGGGTTTTATGGGCCGAATGACTTAACTTCTACCGGCGAAAACTTCAAAAACCAAGAGAAACACCTGGTCCTGATAAGGCTTAAAGCAAACAGAAGAAAGTACCAAAGTCTAGGCAAACAGTAGCTTCCTTGTGCCACCTGGAAGCCAGAGGGACTCAGAAAAAGTAAAAAAAAAAAAAAAAAAAACACTGAGAACTTCACGAGGGTGCTTGCTCCCCACAACTTCTGGACCTGCTTCCATTCCACCCCTTCTCTGTCCCCTCTCAAGTTGCAAAGGAGAGGAGGGTGTTACTCCATCCATCTGCCTGCCTGGTGGGACGCTCTGAGGACGAACTTTGCCATGTTCTTCCTGGGGTTCCCACGTAGTCCTCAGAGCTACCTGCTGAGTTGTGTGGCCAAGGCTTGTTCAAGAACATTCAACAGATTACAGGGACTTCTAACCTCGTGTGCTTCTTCTCCACCGTGCCGCAGCTTCCCCTGAGCTAGACCAAGAATAAACCAAGGCTGGTTTATGAAAGTGGCGGCCAAAGTAGAATCCTGTTCCTCTCCATCTAGACAAGCTCTAGCAGTAAGCTGAAGGGCATCAGGCTGGACAGGGGAATGGCAGCAGTCACAGTGAGGCAGGGAGCTCCATTACAGATCTGTGAGTCAGGTGGCCAATGCTGACAGAATTCCATGGCAGCCAATACTTCAAGTTCCTCCCAACCTGGGCTTGGATTTGATGATGATGATGATGATCATCACCACCACCACCACCACCATCATCTGTTTATATTTATTTTCTCTTGTGTGTTTTGTTTCATTTTACTTTAATTATTTTTGAGAAAGATTTTCATGTAGCCCAGGCTGATCTTGGACTTACTAGGTAGCCAAGGATGGTCTTGAATTTCTGATCAACTTGCTTCTTCCTCTCATATACTGGGATTATAGGCAGGTGGTACGTAGGTACATGTGATTCCAGGGCTTTCTTCAGACATGTGAAGCAAGCACCCTACCGCTGAACTACACCACGTGTTTTTGGCCCACAGATAGAATTTGGAATCAGAAGGAAAAGATAAAAGCGTATTTTAAACCAGGGCTTTGCAATATAGTGCTGTGTGATCTTGGGGAAGTTGCTGAAACTTTAGGCCTCTCTGAAAATGAGAACATTTGGCCCCACCTCCCTCCCAGAGTTGTTTAGAGACTTAAGGAAAGATTGAGTTTTCTAGAGACGAACTTTGTAAGGTGCTTGTAGTAATGAGCAGTTTTAAAGTATTGACTCTCTTATTTGTTAAATTAGTCTAGTTCCCTGTTGTTTATGCCAGTCCCCAGTTTTATAAACTAGTGTCCTCTATCTTCATCCAAGTTGTTCAAACAGGGAAGAGAGGGGAGAGAAAGAGAAAGGTGGGGAGGCAGGGAGAGGAAGAAAGCCCAGGGCAGGTCCCGGCAGAGGACAGAGTTCTATTGTTTGATACTGGCAGACACACTCTGGTTAGGGGAGTACGCGTGATTCCTGACATCACAAGTCTCTAGCCAGCCAGGCACTGGTCTCCTTGTCGGCTTATGTTTCTCAAGGCTTTTCTGAAAGAGATCATGAAAGCCTGTGTCAAAGCCCTTGATGAAAGAAAAAAAAAAAAAAGCTTGGGGTTCTCCTTGTGACCCTCCCTTGATCTGACAGTCAAGTTTTAAACAAAGAAATCGAGTCTTTTGGGCCATGTTCATCCCCCCAAATCTCTTTCAGAAATGATTGTGAGTGGGGGTGGAGAGATGGCTCAGAGGTAGGACCACTTTCTATACAAGCATGAGACCTGAGACTGAATTCCAACTCCCACATAATAATTTGGGTGTCACATATATGTCTAGAACCTTAGTTCTGTGTAGGGAAGAGAGACAGGAGAGACAGGGTTTGTTGACCACCAGCCTAGCTCCAGATGCAGTGAGAGACCCTGTCTATCAGTGAAAGAATGTGGAGAAGGATGGAGGATACCTGATAACCTCTTCTAGCCCTTAAATACACTTGCATGACCACTCACCCACCCACCCCACACACACATGTGTATAACACACACTCACACTCACATACAGAGAAAGAGAGAGAGAGAGAGAGAGAGAGAGAGAGAGAGAGAGAGAGAGAGAAATGCCCATGAGACACTTCTATCAAACTTGTTCTAGAATGGTCCTTGGGAAGTTATCACTCGTCAGGGTACCAGGCATTGAGAAATCTGCCTTCAAAATAAGGACAATATGTGGTTGGCATCGGGCTTTGTCTGCACAACATGAATGAGAAACAGGATTTCACGGGCATTTGTGCAGGAAGAACCCAGTCACTCATGAAAGGGATCAAATCAGAGTTTGGGGTATAGAGACGTTGAGGTTTAAGATCTCGTACATCAAGACTGGGAGCAGAAGGGGTGGCTGAACATAACCCACCCATGCTGAGGGTCCCATGATGAAAGTAGGCTTTCCCCTAGAGTTCTTACAAAGCATCTATCCTTGACACAAGAAGAAACTCAAGCTTTGACAGTTTCCAGAGCCCAGTGCCTCTCACTCACTGAAAACACTTCTAGTTATGTCTCCTTGTGCTTACCTGTCAACTCTAGTACCTGAAAAAACATAACTAACACTCTTCTTACATCCCATTTTTTCAGTTCATTCAGAGGAGTTGAGTCCAGGTTAAGAACATGGGTCTTGGTGCTACACAGAACTGGCTGTGTGCACCTAAGAACTCACTAACTCATTTGGGAGTTAAGTTGAATGTAGATGCTTCATTGAAAAATAGGGATAATAGTCAGGCGGTGGTGGTGGCACATGCCTTTAATTCCAGCACTTGGGAGGCAGAGGCAGATGGATCTCTATGAGTTCGAAGCCTACCCGGTCTACAAGAACTAGTTCCCAGATATGCTCCAAAGTTACAGAGAGACTTTGTCTCAAAAAAACAAACAAACAAAAAACCAGAAAGAAAAATAGGAATAACAGTCAGGAGGTGGTCGTGGTACAGCCTTTAATCCCAGCACTTGGGAGGCAGAGGCAGATCTCAGTGAGTTCAAGGCCAACCTGATCTACACAGTGACTTCCAGGACAAGCCAGGACTGTTTCACAGAGAAACCCTGTCTCAAACAACCAAAAGAAAGAAAGAAAAATAGGAAAAACAACCATCAAACTTCACAGAATGGTGGTGATGTGGGGGTCATGGAGATGTCTGTAAAGCACACGGTACAGTGCCTACATTCTAAGCATGCACCAATTGCTCATGCCTCCCAGAATCAGCATCTATTGCCATGTGACCTTGCAGTCCTCCCCATAGAGAGTCCTCCCCAGTGGTCTTGACTTGACTTGCCCCAACAGGTAGAATGTAGGCAGCTGGAACAATGAACACCTTCCAAGGCGAGGCCTTGAGTGTTCTGTATTTCCACTCATCCTATTTGTATTTCTTCCATTGCCAAGAGAAGAGCACACCCCGCAGGGACACTGGATCCAGGATAATGGAAGACTCATACAGCTGACTGGACGCAAGCCACACTATAGAGCTATGCCAAGAAGAACTCAGCAGAGATTGGCCAAACCCTTGTTAGACCATGAACATGTGAACAAGAAACAAGGACATATTGTTACATACCACAGAATTTGAGGGTGTCTTTAAGTTGTTCATTGGGATCGTTTCTAGTTTCCTTGCAAATAAGACCTATGATTGAAGCTTGTTGAAAGCAGTTAAATGGGTTTAGTTCCCATCAGCCCTCTATGCAACGAGAAGAGGTGTGGCTTTGGGAATCAGAGAGATGTAATCACACATGACTTCGGCATCTAACTAATTGAGTAAGTAGCTTGGGGAAAGTCTATTCTCTGAGCCTCTGCTAGCGTTTGTTTGAATGGCTCCTCCAAAACTCATGTTGGAAATTAATTGTCAGTGTAGTGTTGTTGAGATGTAGGAATTTCAACAGGTGATTAGCTGGCTGTGATGGCTCATACCTGTTAATCCTGTTCTCAGGAGGCTGAGGCAGGAGGATTTCTACGAGTTTGAGGCTAGCCTGGGCTACATGGTGATTCCTGGGCTCAACAAATGGAGTTGGAAGAACAGAGCAGCCATGAATGGATTCATATCACTAAGTGGTGAACAGCTGGGGGAGATGGCCTGGTTACTCCTCTGCTGCTATGGCAGTCACAGCTTAGAGAAGAGGGACTTTGGCTTACAGTTCCAGGGGGATAGAGTCCTTAAGGTGCAGAAGGCATGGCAGTGGGAGCTGGAAGCCAATCTGGCAGTGGGTAAGTAGAGAGATTACTTCCCTCTGCATATGGGAAGGGGAGAGGGAGAGGGAAAGAGACAGCACGGGAAGGGGAGAGGGAGAGGGAGAGAGACAGCACAGGAAGTGAGGCCAGACTATAAACTTCAAAGCCCGTCCCCAGCAATTACTACTTCCAGCAAGGTTCCACATTCAAAAGTTCCATAAATTTCCCAAACAGCGCTACCAATGAGGAACCGAGCACTCAAATACGTAAGACTATGGGTGACATAGGAGAGCAGGCCTCTGATAAGATAGTAGGTTTGTCCCTCCCTCTTCCATAATTTGCTTTCTCTTGTTATGATAAATAGTATAACCAAAAGCATCTTCAGAAAGGAACTGTTTATTTGGCTTATGTTTCTAGATCACTTCATCACTGAAGGAAGTCATGGCAAGAGTTCAAGTAGGAACCTTCAGGCAGAAACTGACGTACATGGCATCTGCAGTAATAGGGTCTTGCCATCAAGTTCTGGTGGCCAACCAAGAACAACGGTAACAGCCTGTAATGTTGGGGGGTCTCCAGGAGGCCTCTGATGTGCTTTCTGCCATGATGATAAAGGACTAAAGCTCTGAAACTGTAAGCCAGCCCCAATTAAATAAGAGTTGTCATGGTCCTGTGCCTCCTCGCCATACCCTAAGACAGTACCCTACCTTACACCACACCTGCTACTGTACTTTTGTTTATTTGTTTTTAAAACTATGGTTTCTGGGAGAATGATTGTTTCCTTTGTAGGGTAATTCCAATTAAATATGTATTATATATGTATGTATATATATATATATATATGTATGTGATAGGATCCCATATAAATTTTGAAAAATCCTTAGTATTAGTTATTCCTCTCCCATCTACCCTATCCTTCCATCCCCCTTCATGTCATCTGTGTTCTATTGCCCCGCCCCTCCCTTAAGCTCTTTCTTCTTCCTGCACACCAATGGTCCCTTTCTAGTTTCCTGGGTTCTAAGGAACTCTGGATGAATCACACAAATCTAAAGATCCAATGCTAAGAGTCATATATGGAGCAAGAATGAGAAACAGTTGTCTTTCTGGGTGTGAGAAACTTGAAATCTTAAGACAAGAAGGTAAATCTATAATATGAAGGGTTGAGACTTATTTAGCCAATATTTCCTGAATGCCCATGATTTTCAGGACTGGTAGATAGAAACAGAAGACATGTTATAGAAAAACAAAGGATCTAGTTTGGGACAGAGAGGATCTATCAAGCTCAGCCAGTAGTTTGCTTGAATAGGTATGAACTCCAGAAATGAATTTGGTTGGGAGTGTTAGGAGTGTTGAAGACAACACTATAGTCTTGCTATGAGCTGGCCTTGGGCATGGAAGCGGGAGGGGGTTAAACGTGATGACATGTTTGCATTGGAGGGTGTAGTCAGGGTCTGAGGAAGAGTGAGGACAGAGCCAAAGAAAACAAACACCCCTAGGAAAGGGCAAGTGGAAAGGAAAAATCAAATGCTTGCACTCACTCCACAGGCACACCCACAACTCTCAGCCACACGCAGAAACCAGGGCACAGGTGCAAGGACAGCTGCCATGCGGTGACAGACGAGGTGAGTGCAGAGAAATCTGTGCATCCCCTGGGCAGAGACACCCAGGGAACCCACACAGCCAACACAACTGCCATTGGCTCTACAAGGCTTAAGGGAGCTAAATCTAAGGTAACTGGTCAAGGGGCTATTTTTTTTTAAAAAGTGGGTTATTTTATTGAACTCAGTCACTAAAGATTGGAAGGTCTGAATGGGAAACAAGGAAACCTTAGATGGAGAATTAGAATTCCTAAATATCCATCCAGACCCGCGTGATACTCAGCAATGGATACAGACTAGTAGGAAGGACTTCTCCAGCCACGCTATAGACTATACAAAATGCTTCTCAACATCTTGGAAGGTGACTTTTCAGGTGACAGTGGTTGGCAGAAAGTGTGCCAGATGTCACGCTCACACCCTAACATGACTAGATTAAGGTTTTGAGGTTAACGGGATGAAAACCTGTCTTCAAGAGAGATAAATGATGGATTGCACCTGATTAAACAACCAAACCTGCAAACAGTCAGGGAATGGTAGACACAGCAGGTGTTCATGTAGAAAGGAAAGGAGGAGCCTTGGCTATATTCACAAAAGCACACAGTGCAGAAGGAAGGAATTTTCTTATAAACCTACTCCATCTGATAATCCTAAAAATTATTCATATTTAGGCTTCACACTCTGCACTTTTGAAAGTTGTTTTTTAAATGGAAACTAAGGATAAATAGCGTTAAATTGGTCTTAAGACTACATGTGCCAAAAGAAACACCCATGACTGAAGTACTCTAGTACGAGAAAATGATTAATCCCAAAATGTCTTAACCTGATGCTACATTTTAAGACTTTTCAAAGTCCAAAGTCACAGAATAAGGGGCCCAAATGCTACTGTAGCTCCTAGAATGTCACTCTGGATCTAATGCCATTTGAGTGGAGAGGAGGGTCATTTGTCCTCCCTCTGCAGGACCTCTTATACATCCTTGGAGAAGTTGCAGGGATGAAGGCTTTGGTCACAAAGGACCAGACTCCTGCATTTGAGTCCTCTGCCTCAGCATGGAGTACACTGGATTATTACTCTCTCTTGGTTTAATCTGGCACACTTGAAGACTAACTTAGATGCTCTTTCTGCAGTCTCATCGGGCAAGTATGAATCACAAATACACAGCAGCAACAGTGTCTGAGTTAGGGTTTCTAGTGCTGCACTAGAACACCAGGATCAAAAAGTAAGTTGGGAAGGAAAGGGTTTATTTGGTTTACACTTCTACAGGTGATCATTGAAGGAAGTCAGGACAGAAACTCAAACAGGGCAGGATCCGGAAGGCAGGAACTGACATAGAGGACATGAAGAGGAGCTGCTTACTGACTTGCTTCCTATGGCTTGCCCAGCCTGCTTTCTTATGGAACCCAGGACCACCAGCCCAGAGATGGCACCACCCACAAGGGGCTAGGCCCCTCACCCATCAATCACTTACAAAATGCCCTACAGTTAGATTTTATGGAGGCGTTTTGTCAACTGAGGATCCCTCTTTTCAGATAACTCTAGTTTATGTGTCAAGTGGACATAAGAGTAGCAGACACAAACAGTAAAGAACCTTCCAGTCAGCCATGGTGTTGTTAGAATCTCAGCACTCAGGAGACAGAGGCAGAAAGATGACGAATTCAAGGGTAGCCTTCACTATGGTTGAGTCAGGAAGGGAGGGGAGGGAGAAGAGAAATGGCTCCATGGTTAAGAGTACCCAAGTCCCATTCCCAGCCTACAGAAATTCAACAGCCTTTTCTGGCCCCACAAGTGCACACTCCCACACAGACACTTATGAATACAAATAATTAAAAATAAAAATAAAGGAAGTAAAAGGGAAGGGACAAGAGCTGGGGGAGAAGAAAATAAAGGAAATAGAAAGGGAAGGGAAAATGGAATGAGAAAGAAAACCTCCTGTAACCTTGACACACCAGCATTTCTCGTGTTTGTGCCGTCTTTCCCTGGCTGTTTTCACCGAAACCTGCTTCCCCCGTGGTAGCCAGCACACGTAAGTACCTGTGTCTTTTCTTGGTTGTCACAGCCCCTTGAACGGTAAGACGCCCTCTCTTCCTGCCTTCTCACATTCCTATAGTCTTCCTATCTACTCCCGTGACCAGTGTACCATTCTCCAGGGGAAGAAATGATCCCCCCCTTTGTTGGTTAAATATCCAGTTTTTGGAATCGAAAAGACTTGACTGCAAGCTCCGACTTTGCCATTTGCCATCGTGGCAACTGTGGTAGGCTTGGGCCCTCAAAGTATGTCCTCATCTCTAATTGCTGTGAGAGTCAGTTGAGATATTGGGAAACAGACTAAGCGTGGTGACCGGCCTATGAGAAGGGTCTGAGAAACAGGTTAGTTGATCCGTAACCTAGAGAGGGGTTCCTCTATGCTTCTCAACAGACAAGGCTGACTGTGTCTCGTGCTAGAAAAAGAACCGAAAGAGTGTAGAGAGGCCATGTGCTCTCCCCTCCAAACAGATACTTGGGCCTCACACTTGACGCTTGCTCTCCTTCCTGGGTAGGGATTTACCTGCCTAAGCCCCACTGCAAGCCTGTAGGTCAACCTAGCAACACTTTCGGTAGAAGTACATTTGCACTTTAGGGAAACCAAGTGTTAAACAGTCTTGTGAAGCAGAAATGTTGACCAAGACACATCTGGCCAGGCTGGAAGAATCTATGCGGCTTAGGAAAAGCTGCTCCTTTAGAGACAGGAACCCCATGCTATTCATAGAGACTGCTGGGACAGCTAAGCTCTGAAGCCAAACGCTAGAGTGAAGGCCCTGCATTAAGTACTCAAAGGACAAAAAAGTTGCCCACGAGTGCTGACTGGCGTTATGTCAGCTTGATGTAGGCTACAGTCATCTGGGAAGAGGAAGCCTCAATTGAGAACATACACCCCACACACAAGATTAGCCCATGGGGCATCTTTTTGTTTAGCGGCTGATGTGGGTGGGCTCATCTTCAGGGCGCTGCACCACTCCTCGGTGGGTAGTCCTGCACGACATGAGAAAGCCATGAGATGAAAGCAGCCCTCCTCCATGGCCGCTACTTCAGCTCCTCCAAGTTCCTACCCTGCTTGAGTTCCAGCCCTGACTTCCCTCAGCGATGGATTGTTGTTACATCCCTGGGTCGCTTTTGGTCATGGTGTTTAGCACAACAGTAGAAATCCTAACTGGCTGATTCCTTTGCTGCTCGTGGAGTCTTAAGTGTGTATCTAATGTATGTGCATGTAGAATAGAATGGGACAGTTATTATTTCTCTAGTGTGAGGGGAAGAACCCTCTTATTATAAATGTTCAAGTCAATTGAACATTCATCCATCTGGCTACTTTTAAGAAAAAGATTTATTTTTATTTTATTTGTGTACTGTGTATGTGTGTGTGCATGTGAGAGAGAGAGAGAGAGAAAGAGAGAGAGATGTGTGTGTGTGTGTAAGAGAGAGAGAGAGAGAGAGAGAGAGAGATGTGTGTGTGTGTGTGTGTGTGTGTGTGTGTGGTATGTGTGCCAGTGCCCTTGGAAGCCAGAAGAAGGCCTGGGATCCAATGAAGCTGATATTACAGATAGGAGTGAATCACCCTACATGAGTGCTGGGACCTGAACTTGAGACCTCTTCAGAATCAGCAAGTGTTCTTAATTGATGAGGCATTCCCTGACCCCAACTGGTTAGTTTTTATTGAACATTGATTATATGTTAGATGATAAGAAGACATAGAAGCCATTTATGGATGCTGCTATGACATATATATGACTTGTATGTGTCTACATATACACTTATACGCATAAAGGATAAAACCATGAGAAAATTATCTGATGAAGCTTTGGGTCAAACAAGGGGCCCAGAACTCAGTCATGACCACTCTGTTACATAGTTCAACCTGCCCCAATCTCCACATACCCAGTCCTTCATCTTCTTGACTATTTCCTGAAGTATCATGCATATGTACATATATGTATATATAATGTGTTCATATTATGTTTTTTACATGCAAATATAATTTGTTTATTGCTTGTCTATTTTACCCTGCTAGAATGTAATCTCTCTGTGTGCAAGGGAAGTTTCTTTTGCTTTTGTTTTTTAACCAGCTTTGATACATCCCATGTATTTAGAATAAAGTCTGGCATGGAGGAGGCACCCACTAAAGTTCCCCAGATGAGATAGATCAGGTGGGGTGAGAGACAGCCATCCATCCATCCATCCATCCATCCATCCATCCATCCATCTGTCTGGCCGTCCATTGAGTATGTCTGTCCTCTAGGTAGAGAAAAGACATTTTTGATCTTCTCTAGGGTGTGGTGATCTGAACAGAGGACAAAGATATCCCGACTGGTGTCATAGTGTGAGCCAAGGCTGCAGAGACAAGTGCACAGGTCAGATTCTCAAGCATGCCCACCCCTGGGTGTGGTGGTGACTTGCTGGGAATGAGGTTGGCCAGACACTGTGGGCGCCAAGTCTAGATAGAAAGCTAGTCCCTTGGCTGAGCAGCTGAACCCTTACCATCTTCAGAGACATAAGCTTCATTTTAAAATAGCTCTTTAGATACATACTTAAGACTCCACCAGAGACAAATAAGTCAGCCAGTTGAGAGGCAGCAAGCCAGATGGTAGGAATACCAAGAACACTCCTTTCTTTGCTTGGCAGATGTTGGTCAAACTTCCTGTTTTGCTGTTCTTTGAATCTTGGAGGAATGGGCTCACGTTTACAGGTACAGGACCTGCTCAGGCTTCCTCCAACTTTATACCAATCATTCCAGCCGAAGGAGCAGAAGGCCAGGTAGGGAGGGAACACACTTGTGGCTCTTGGATTACCAGCCACCTCCAGGGGAGGAAGACTGGCCCACTGAAGCAGAAGGTTCCTGGGTCAGGCAGGTACCCGGTGCAGCTCCCTCAGCTTCAGGCCGCAAGCAGCTAGCCCCAGGAGAATTTGCTGAGCCTTGTTGGATAATGAGCTCCTTGCCAGGCATCAGGAACAGCTACAAGAAAACCAAGGCAGGTCTGGAGCAGTTCATGACTGACCCTATGGAAGGGAGGTGATGCTATAAAAATCAGTTGCATACTGGCATCAGGAGACAGGCTGGCTGCTCTGGCAAAAACAGCATATAAAAATAATCCTGTTATAAACCGACTCTCTCCTATATATAGTAAAGACAAATAATCACCCACTTCCCCAGTTAATGTATTTTGCAAGTTCCTGTTTTTAAATACCAGTTTTTCTTAAAAGCTCACCTCACAGGCTGAAGTTCTAATGATGGCCACAGAGGGGCTATCCGGCCATCAAGGAGGTAACCTGTAAATCCCTACAGGGGTACAGGAGGTGATGGATAAGCTGGTACAGGAACCCTGTAGCTCATCCACAGGGAACATCAGGCCACTTAGGAAATATTCTAAAGCATCAGCTCCAGATTTTTGTTGCTGCTGGTTTCTGTAACCTGGCAGGCAGGCTGGAGGACTCTGCAGAAAGGGGACCTCTAAGAACTCTTCCAGCCTTCTTGTCGTGCATGACCTGCACCTGCTCTGGGACACTAGAAAATGTCTAGGATCAACACTGGGGCAGGAGGAACCTAAGCCGTGTGCATGGTCAAGGTCTATGAAGTGCACCGCACAGATCTCCATGCTGTTATGATGGTATCAAACTGCCTTTCCCAAGCCGTGTGCATGGTCAAGGTCTATGAAGTGCACCGCACAGATCTCCATGCTGTTATGATGGTATCAAACTGCCTTTCCCAAGCCGTGTGCATGGTCAAGGTCTATGAAGTGCACCGCACAGATCTCCATGCTGTTATGATGGTATCAAACTGCCTTTCCCAAGTGTGCGGCTCAAATAAAAAGACCCAGACCTCCTTCCTGTGAGCAGCTCTGCCCAGGGCTACTTCCCAGCAAATGCACTGAGAAAGACAGGCCCAACAGTAAGCTGGGACCGTTTCCTGCGGAAGCTCAAGGCTGTGCATGAATGGAAGGAGCCACAGTTAGCCTTACACTTCCCAACTGAGTCCTGCTGGGAAACGCCTTCTCCTGTGCACCTTGTCATCCTACCCAAGAAACTTCACTCTCTGTTCTTTTTTTAAAAAATATTTATTTATTTATTTTGTATACAATATTCTGTCTGTGTGTATGCCTGCAGGCCAGAAGAGGGCACCAGACCTCATTACAGATGGTTGTGAGCCACCATGTGGTTGCCGGGAATTGAACTCAGGACCTTTGGAAGAGCAGCCAGTGCTCTTAACCACTGAACCATTTCTCCAGCCCCCATCTCTGTTCTTTTTACCTGTTTCCTCCCTCCATCTTGGGAAGAGGTTCGAGTCCCATTACTCCTCCACAACCATTCTACTGGGAGACGAGTTGTCAGATAAAAAGACATTGCGGTAATAGGAAACACCATGAAGAATACCTGTCTAGAGTTCCATTAAGCCCCGGTTACAGGGAACAGGACCCTAGTAACGTCACTGTGCTGACTGTAAAGGGATCTGAAAAAGCTGCAGAATGTATTGTTGGCGGTCTTCCAGCTACTTCAGTCGGAGACTGGGAGTCTATCATTCACTTGGTAAGCACGCGTGGAGTGTGGTGTCTGCACCACTCCAGGCATTGCCAATAGCTTAGTGAACCGGTCTAGGCCCACCCCTCCCAAACGCCTATCAGTCTTGCTATTATGATACCCAGTGTGTGCGCAAGACCACGGTGGACCTCGAAGATTGAATCATTTCCCTAGCACACAGGTACATCCTGAAAACCCAGAACCAAGGTCCCTTCAGGTGCCACATTTAGCTGTCCCATCTCAGTGCCCCAGGAGAGATGTCCAAGGGAGATTGCGCAACCCACCCAGAAACATTGGTTCCAGGCACTGCCCTCAGAAAGTCCCTCACCAAGCATTTGAACTTCTCCCTCTCCTGTCACAGTCCATTTCCCCTTCCTGGACTCTACGCTAGAGAATTAGGTGTGGTAACTTCCGAGAAGGAGGAGGGGGGGAGCCCGCAGGACATCCTACAGCTCGGAATGTGAGCATTCCTTCACGGTTGCCGTGCTGGAACCGAAGCCCTTCCTGTGAAGGTCACCTGCCTCCGTCGGAAGTCCCCCACCCCCTGATATCCTTGTCAAAGCTCTCCACACATTGCCGCCCTCTCCACCTTGGAGAGCAAAGGTTCATTAGCCTGCTAAGAAATCACATATCTGCCTCTGATGCAACTCGACTGGGGGCTTGTCAATCAACAGCATCTATTGCAAGGGGAAGGGGGACTCTAGGGCTGTGGACAAATGTTACTTTCGGAGCCTTTGAACTTTTGTAAACCTGGGGTTCCATCTGATGGCATTTAGTAGCCTTCTTACTTTTGGAGCATGCTCAAAAGTCAGACCCACCACAGGGCTTGTTAAAATTCGGAGGGCAGGACCCCAGATATTGGTAGGACCCCAGAGCTTGCATCTCTAGCAAGTTCTCAGAGGATGCTGATGCTGCTGGTCCCAGACCATACTCTGTGTCTCCAGAGATTCCTTTGTGGAATTTGTGGCGCTGTGTTGGCCCCAGCTATGCCATTCCCACCAAGCACAGTTTACTGCATGATTCCAGGATTGCGTATTATGTAAAATCCCAGAAGCGCAAGTTGGCATACAAGGTCACGAGGTAGAGGAGAGTGAAGAAGTGGAGACAGACAGACAAGCCCCAACCAAACACTAAGGAAGAAAACCCTTGAGGACTTGCGTCTCTAGAACCCAGCACACTACAGGACACCACACTACTGTGGTGAAAGCCTTGTTTATAGTCAGGCTTGCCACCTCATTCCTAAGGCGACCACAGTGGATCTGGGCAAAACAGGCCTGCCCTGCCCAGACCTGCCCAAATGCTCCCTCACTCCTTGGAGGTGGTGATGTTACAGGGTGAGGGTGGGTGAAGGCTATGTGGGCCGTGGACTGGGGATACCATGTGTCTGTGCCAGTCTGTCAGCCTGATTGGACTCTAGCATTCCAATAGGAGTATCTGAGAAGAGAGGGTTCCAATGATCCTTTGCTACAATCCCACGTCTAGAAACATAGACATTAGAAGCTAAAACATGAAAAGATTAACGACTCAACTTCTTTCCAAATTCCTTTGCCCATTCCGTTCCTTCTGAATGGAAATGCCTTTCTTGTGACCACTCCTAGTCTTCCCTCAACAGCCAGCTATGCCTTTTCTGTCGGGGGAGGGGAGGGGAGGCACATCTGCTCACCCTCTTCCAGCACCCTTAAGCCCACGAGCCTTCCCATCCAGTCAGCACCATCTTTGCCTGTTCCCTGCTCCAGTACCCTCTGGGGAAAGGGGTTTTCCTTTCTAAGTTATCCCCACCCCCCAAAACATCGAGAACAAGAACAGAGATAGGGAACTGAGGAGACGAAGGGAAAGTTGGCTGTGTGCAGAGCAGGGCTGCAAAGACGTTTTCTGTCAGCGAGAAAAAGGAAAGTGTGGAGGCTTGGCAGGTCCCTGGAGGTTTTGAGGGTGGAGGCTGTAGCAGGGGTAGCTCTGCAGAGTGCTTACAGAGTGTGAAAAATGTAGGGAAAGGCCTGTGGTTATCGTGAAACCTCTTTGGGTCCCTAGGACCCTTGCGATTTGACTCCATTGCCACTCTGAAGCTAGACGGCCTGGCCTCAGCCTCCTTTGGCTCACATCCTCGTGTCCCTTCCATCTTTGACCTTGCCCTTCCCCGCGTCTGGCACAGGGCCGAAGCCCTGGGAGATGCTCAGAAAGGGCTCCCTTCTTTCCTCTCCTCAGCTCCAGGGCACCCTTCGTGTTGACATGGTGGCAGAATGGAGCAGAGGCTGCTAGGACAATGGGGGACGAGGGAGGAGGCAAATAATACATCCCACTGAGCCTCCCTGGACCAAATACCAGTCACACAATGCTGATCTTGGCAGGGAGCCCACCATCTACCAGCCCCCTGCAGGCCTCTGGGGTATGGCTAATTAAAGACATGGTTACTCATTTCATTCCCAAGTCACTATTTAAGGAAGTAGAACCACGCCATTCCTATAAGGCCTCTGACCCGATACCAGAGGCGAACAATGCCAGGGCTTGTCCAAGTGGCCATAAACGCAGAGCTGTTCAAAGAGCAATCCAGGGGCAGAAAGGGAGGACAGCACAGGCCACACAGCTGGACCAGCTGCTGCATGGCCCCTCCTTCCATTCTCCCCCTCCCAACTCCCTCCCTCTCTGCCCCTCCCTCTGTCCCCTGCGGAATCTGGTGGCAACCACTCCCAGTCCCCCTGCAGTTAGCTCCTGGTTTTCTGAACTTATTCAGCCCCACAGCTGACTCAGAAAAGCCCCCCTGCCCCCCCCACCGTGCTCTCTGTGAATTTAAAGCAGCATTTGGGTTTCTTCCCCCAAGTTTTCATTGTTGTTTTAGAGTAAAGAAAAATACGGCTTTTGTATGTATGTGTGGTGTATATGCACATGTGTGTTCAGGTGTGTGGGCCAATGAACACACGCACGCAGACAGAGGTCAAAAGACATCTGGTGTCTTGCTCTATTGCACCCTTCTTTATTCCTTCTAGACAGGGTCTCTCTCAGAGTCTGTGTCTGGACTGGAGGCCAGGAAGACCCAGGGATGCTGTCCGCTCACTGGGGTTAGAGACGCACCCATAGCCATACATAGCTTTTTATGTGGATGCTGAGATCCAAGCACAAGTCCTAATGCTTAGTGCTCTTACTTATTGAGTCATCTGTTCAGTCCCAAACACAAGCTGTAATCAACAAACTCTTGGCTGAGATCTGCTCTGGTATCAGACCCGGTACTGAGAAGGAAATGGGCAGAGAATGCAAAGCCTGTGACAGACGGTAGTGGGCCCCTCTCTGCTTCCCGCATGGGGATGGAAGCCCCCAGCTTATTCAGGCACTTGCCCCCCGCAGCCATGGGCTTTGCCATACCTTCCCTGTTGGGATGGACTGAAACCTCTGAAACCACGAGCCAAAATAAACTTTCTTCCACCGTCTCTGCTGGTGCTTTGGCAGTGGTGTGAAAGTCACTAATAGAAAAAACAGATAGCAGAGAAGTGGGTGATTTCTGTGATCACCCCAAAGACATACTGCTTAGGCACTGGGAACTGGCTTGTGGAAGGAATTTGGAAGTTTGGAGCCGTGGGATAGAGAAGCCCTAAAATGCTGTAAACCTAGCTTAATGGATGATTCGGGTGAGAGTGTGAAACACCCAGAACACTGATGGAGACACAGATGGCAAAGGCCAGGCTGGGAGGCTCCAGCCAAGAGCAGGGCTTCTATTGGGAAATAGATCTCAAGCCATTTGTATTACATCTTGGCAAGGGATTTGTCTATATTCTTCCAATGTCTTTAAAACTTGGAGTGAAGCTGGGTTTTTTGCTTGTTTGCTTTGGTTTTTGGAAGCAGGGGGGGGGGGTTTCTCTGGATAACCTTGGCTCTCCTGGGACTCTTTGCTAGACCAAGCTGACCTTGAACTCAGGGATTTGCACACCTCTGTCACCCGAAGGTTGGGATTAAAGGCATGAGCCACCACCTCCTGACTTTGAAAACTGTTTTTTTAAAACAGTGGGATAATTTATTTGGTTGAGAAAATCTCAAACCTTCAGAGCATTCAGGCTGGCACAGGGTCATCGCTGGCTGCTTTTAATCAGGTTTCTAGTGGGGATTGGGAACAAAATTCTGAGCAAAAAGAAGTGGGAAAATATGCAGTTTGACAAAGAAAAAAGTACAAATTTGTTTAAAGGTGGAGATAAAACAAGTACAGACAAAGCAGCTAATCTGCTAACAACGAGACTGGCATCCTCCAAGAAGTTGCAGACCGAACGAGGAACCAGGAGTGGAGGGTGAGACCCAGGGCTCAATGGTCTAAAGTACAAATTCACTTGAAAGAATTTCCTTTAAAGAGAGTCGAAAGCATGCCTTCCTAAAGAGGCTCTTGGGCACAACAGAGCTGCTGACGTGATCTCGCAGAGACTGTGGCGCCCAAACTAGACCTGTACATTTTCAAGCCAGACAAAAGCCCAGTGCTGAGGCTGGGAAGTGGCCGCAGGGTCCCACTCCTAACCAGTCCTAACCAACAAGCTAGTTGCAATTGGGAAAGAGAAGGTCTTTTTTCTTCAATGGAGTGACAGTCTGATAGATCAGCCACACACTCCAGGGTAGACTCCAGGTCCTGAAGTAGTTGGCTAATACAAAAATAGACTCCATGTTTGTGTATGTGTGTGTGTGTGTCTTTTGTTGTCTTATTTGGTATTTTTGTCTTGTTGAATCTCTTTTCTTTTTGTGTCTGTTTTCATTTTTTGTTTTTGTTTTCCTTTTTTTAAAGAGAGAAATTACATAAAGCTGGGTGAGTAGAGAGATGGGGAAGATGGAGTTGAGGGGGAAGAAATAATATGATCAAAATATATGGATGGAAAAAAACTAAGGGCCTCCTAGAAATGCACTAACTAGACGCATTTTCTCTGGTTTAGCCAAGCGGGCACTCAGGGTGTATGTGTCCGGACACTGCAAAAGTGAGCACTCAGGGGCTGCATTTGCCCAATACTGCACAAGAAGCTACAGGATTTAATGGTTGTTACACTGGCTTTTGGTTTTCCTTGGATCCGATCTCTTTTTTTTTGGTTTGAAGTGTCCCACAGGCTCAGGCTTTGATTGTACGTTCCCCATCTTGTGGTATTATTTGGGGAGGCTATAGAATCTAAAGTGGAGCCTGGCTGGTGGCAGAAGGTCACTTAAGTCAGGCCTCAGAAGGTAGCCCAGCCTCTAGCCCTAGCCCACTGTGATCTGAGGATCCTCCATCACCCTCCTGCTGCCATGAACTCTGCCACGTCTGCCCGACTCTTCTGAATCCAGGAGTCCAGGGTAACTTTCTTCCTTAAGCTCTTTCGGGCAGCTCTTGTGGCCACCGTGGTATGAAGGTGGCTGATACAGAGAGGAAATCAGATAACAGTAAACCACATCCAGAATTTCATTCCAATCAGTGTAAATTCATCTGCCAAAGACAGCATGTTCATGTCATGCTGGAGACCAAGGAAGAAGACATTAGGTGTGCTCTTTCGCGGAGCCTTTCTACATGTGGTTGTGCAGTCATTTACGATGGTTTAGTGTGCTTGTCAGTGGGACAGGATGTAGAATCTCCTTGAGGGCAGATCTCTCGGTCTACCTGTGAGGAATTATCTACCTTAGGTTAATGAGATAAGAAGACCCACAGGGACAGTGCATTCCAAGGGCTGGCTTCCCACATTGAATGTTAAAGGAGAAAGTCAGTTGACCACGAGTGTTGGCTCCTCCCTGATTGCTGACTTTGGGCACAAAGTACTCAGTTAGTTGCCTTAATTTTCTTCTACCACACCTCCCCACCACGATTGTCTTAACCCTCAAGCCAGGAGCCGAAGTAAACCCTTCCTTCCTTCCTTAAGCTGCAGATTCATTGTCATAGCAGCAAGACAAGTAACTTATATGCCACTTAAGAATAGAAAACATCTTCCAGTGCATCAATGTCCCTAAGAAACTATAGTATTATTATTATGAATTTACTTTGCTTTATTTCCATTCTAATAAGAATATATCTGTACGCATGAATTCTTTTTCTTCTGTCTAAATCCATAAATCTCAGTGACATTTTAGACCAGTTGGGGTTGACAGTATGGCTCAGCAAGTAAAGGTGTTGGTCAGCAAGCCTAACAGGCTAGGTTCTCTAAATCCACATGGCAGAAAAGGAGAACCAACTCACTGGGGTTGTCCTTTGACCTCTTCACGGGAGCGTTGGCGCATTTGAGGAAATGGACTTCTAACAGAGGTAGAAAATTTTAAGTTACTAAATAACTTTAAAACTAATTTTCATTGAGCTAATCTCACAAAATAGCTTTAGTCCAAGCTTGTTTCTTAGTTGATGAATTAAAACCCATTCAGTCTGATAAAGAAGAACTCTGGGAACGGAACAGTGTCTTCAGTCTGAATTGAGCTCAGGCAGGAGCTGAGAGAGATGGCCAGCCTTTGAGAGCGAACCAGACTAGCTGTGTGGGGACTCGCTCATCTTCCGTGCTCTCCCGCTGACTTCAGGCAGTGCCCTCAAACTCTGTGTGTGTCTGCCTTCCCTACTGGGAGCTGGAAGATCACCTTTCCTTGCCAGAGGGATGACAGAGTTGTTTTGTTGTTTTTTTGTTTGTTATTTAGTTTTTGCTTTCCCCCTTTGAGAACATAGCATTTCCTCTTCTTTCTTGAGGCCAAGATCAAACTGGCCTCTTTGTTCCACAGACTCCTATTGAAAAAGGAAACCATTCTGGTCAACTAACTTTTCCCAGCCCCACCCCACCCCAGCAAAGGAACTTAGTGCTGAATCTAGCACAGACCTCCTCTCCAGGGATCCCAGAGGCGGGTGGGCTGCAAGAGTGGATCCCAGTCTCTGTCATGGCTCCCAGTCATGAACCTGCGACACTCACAAAGTCCTATGTGTGTGCTATATGAATCTGCCTCTACAAATGTCTCTATGTGTGTGCTATATGAATCTGCCTCTACAAATGTCTCTATGTGTGTGCTATATGAATCTGCCTCTACAAATGTCTCTATGTGTGTGCTATATGAATCTGCCTCTACAAATGTCTCTCTGTATTTTCAAGAAAAGGGCATCAATTGCAATTTCCCCAGACCTCAGAAGCTGTCTTCAACTGTCTAGAGCTGCTTTCCAAGGGCACATCGTAGCAGCAGAGGAGTGACTGACTGGTGTGGAAGTCAAAATTAAGTTGATACTGATTCTTTTTTGGCTGAAGAAGTCCTGCTAACACTTACTTACATCTAAGTTTACTGATCTGTGAAGTGGGTTCATTTCCCTCTCCAGGTGGTTTCAAAGGATAAATGAGACAGTGTAGGTAAGGTAATTAAAGAGCCTATAAATCCAGCACTCCCAAAGCCAGCCTGGCTGCACAGTGAGTTTCAGACTAGCCTGAGCTATGCACAGTGTGAGACCACGTCTCAGAACAAAGCAATGACAAAATCCAATCATTGACATGAAGTAAGGTTTATAAACCAGAGTTTTTGCTTATGCCACCATTGTTGAAAAAGAGTTTACACGGCACACCTAGGTGGGTTTCAGGAAAGAGGACCAAGGCGGGTTAACCGGAAGGTTCTGCTACCCATCCCTGTAAAGGGATACTTTCCACAGCAACGGCGGCTTAAGTGGGATCAGTCACCTGGTGGTCAGATGTTTCCAAGTTCCTGGGGGTGCCCAGGAATGCAGTCCGATTTCCTGGTTCAAAAATCACACCTGTGAAATTCTATCCAGGTGGGAAATTCTTCTGCTTGAGCCTCCTGAAGCCATGGTTCATTATCAAGTTAATTTTTCCAGGTCACTCTGAGGTCACCTCCTTAATTAATACCACAGTCAGGGAGGATAGCCACCCCGGTCAGCAGCCCGGGGTTTGCCTAAAAATCCACAATGACACCTCTTTTGCTGACCGTTTCCTATGCACCAGGTACCATGCATACAGCCCTACGTGCCTCCATCTACTTGAGGCTGTCTAACCACTCTCCAGGGTTCGGCTACAAAAATCTAGCTAAGGACCATAAACTAAGGCTTAGGAACGCCCAGCCGTTCACCCAAGATCACAGCCAGCAGGTGGAAGAAACAAGGCTCCAGGTCTTTCTGATTCCGGTACCTGTTCCCATCAGGCTCGACTTCACAGAAGCCCATTGTCACATTTGTTTACACTGCAGCAGAGAGCCAAAGGGGGTTAGGAATCTCATTTTTCTCACCCGCTAAGGAAGCAACCCAGGTCCTACCTGATGGATATGCTCTGGATGCTATCCAGAGGATTCTCCCAGCCTTCCTCCTATCAGATCATCCTTGACCCCAGTGTCTGCTCAAGACACACTACAGTGTCCCTTTTTGAGTTCTTTGGCTGAGTGTCCCTTTTCTGAAACACCTGGTTGGAGCAAGAGTGCCACCTGGTGGAACATCTGGGTCACTGCCAACACTAATTCCTCCAGGCGGTAAAGCAGGCTAGCAGGAGGGAGTTTCTGAAGGTTGAATAACAGAGTTCCATGAGGGCTGGGTTGTGCTCACTCATGCCTCCTGGACATGTTCCTGGACAGCTCCTAGAACTCACTCAGCAATGGCCAGGTCCTGATTTCACTGAAACGGACAGGTGTTGCTCAAATACAGATCTGAGACTTTGAGGGTGTTCCTTCCCCAGGTTCAAAGCCCAGGACTGGGATTAAGAAGACAGAACCCAGAACCATGCCAGTACAGGACTGTATTCTATCTTCCTGTAACATTTGAAAAGGTTGTTCATTATAACCTTTTGGTGTTCATTTTAATGTTTTAAAGATATGACTTAGCTTGTCTGCAGAGTTTGAGGAAGCACCCCCTTCATTGTTTTTGTGCCCAATCAAATGCCTCCCTCACCTTTTCCTAGTAACGACCCTTCCAGAGCCCTCTGGGGAAAGGATTCTGCTTCATCGGGAAGCTCCTGTTACAAACTGACAGTACACAGACTTTGTGTGTCCGTCTGCATGCCCATCTTCATTGCCCCTGTCTAACACTGGCCTGGCTTTACCCCCTCCTCAACGTACACCTCCTATCTGCTGGATGCACCAGCTTACGCCACCAGCGAACACACAAGCCAGCACTCATGGGAGGTCACTGGGGACTGATCTGGTAAAAACACACAGTCATAGCCTTGTGGCGGACCACGGCTCCTCTGGCTGTCAGTGGCTTTATCAAGATACAAGATGCTTCTGGTCTGGTATGTGCAGGAGCACCAGGCCAAACACCCAGGCAAAGACTCTGGTCCACACTCTGTCCTCACCGACATTAGCCACAGCGAACTGGAGTCTGTCCAGGGACATCACCAAGAGTCTCTGAGTTTTAGTGTCCCCACATAGCCCTGCGCCTGCTGGAATGGACCATCCCTGATCCACATCAGGCCAAGTAGGGAGCTACCAGCCTAGAATGTGTGACTGGCTAGTGGCGGGGGTGTCCAGGAAAAGTTAAGGATTTATGCCACGAGTACTTGTATTTTCTGGGGAGATGGTTTATCATGCCCCGCCTACTCCAGGAAAGTTTTGACTTTGTAAGGCATAGTCTTTACAAAATCTGCAGGCTTTATCAAGCAAATCAAAGACCAGCAGTGGCCAGCTGTCACAGGTGGAGGCTGCTTGTTTGTTTCCCTGCGGCTCAGACTCAAATAATAACTTAGAAACTATATTAATTAAAACACAGCTTGGCCTATTAGCTTAGGCTTCTTAGTAACTAACTCTTACATCTTAAATGAACCCATTTCTGTTATTTTATGTTTTACCACGAGGTTGTGGCCTACCGGTAAAGTCCCAGCGACTGTCTCCTTCGGCAGCCACATGGCATCTCTCTGACCCCACCTACTCCCTCTATATCTCTGCTCAGATTTCCCACCTCGCTATATTCTGCCCTGCCACCACCCAAAGCAGCTTCTTTATCAACCCATGGTATTCACAGCATACAGAGGGAAATCATCAAGCTGCGGCTGTGGAAACAACTTGGGCTGCCCATATACAGAGACCCAGGCATTTCCCACTGTGTAGAGTTGGGGGGGGGCAGGGACACAGTAGGGGTGCCCTTACAGATAAATGGAGTCTCAGCAGTGTAACCCACACAACCTTCTTTGCTCCCCACTTGTTGCTCCCAGACGTCTCAGCCCTATCACGGTTCTCAAGCAGAGTTCTTCGAAAGCTGTAGACCCCCCTTGGGAACCCACCCACCCCAGAGTTCCCTGCCTTCTGCAAGATGGTTACTGGGCCAGCCCTCACTATGTTTCCAGGCAACCCTGAGCACTTCTCAAACACTGCTATTAGCAAACAATTTTTTTCCAAATTATATTCATGTGTATCTATCTTCTTCACGATATGGTAGGCTGGGCGGACAGGCTACCAACTCATATTCATTTCGAAATCCTTAGCACAAATATTAAGATGTTTCAACGAATCAATAATTTAATTGTGACTGTGGGAGCAAATACTTGTAATATTCTTTTCCTAAAAACATTCCTTGGCTTTTTCAGCCTTGGTATATCAGCCTATACACATGAGCCTTGGCAGGGATGACTGACAGACAGAACCCACCACCATGCTCAACATTTTCCAGATGAGGAGCCAGCCTCTGATAGTCACAGCATGTGGGGGGAGCCCTGGGGGTAACACCCAGGTCACTCTACCGCTAGGTTTGTGGAACACACGATGCCCACTTTGCTACAGGCTGTCATGGGTCTTGCTTTTGCTGCTTTTTGTAACTCCCCGTTTGCCAGAGTGCTCGAGAGAGAGACCACGGACGAGGGGAATTCCCAGGAGAGAGTGGTCATCGGCTGAAGCCAGCTGCCACCCTGGCAGGGCCTGGGAACCCACAGCTTTGCTGTTAAAAGACCCAAACAGGAAACGAGTTGACTCAACTTACTTCCACATCAGGATAAAGAACTGGGGCTCATGACCAGAAAGGCATCCTCCACGGAGATCACTGGCTAGCTTTATTCTGCTTCCTTCTGCCAGAACAAAATTCATAAGAAGTCTGATAAGATCTTGGGTTGACCGCTCCAACCTCTTCTTCTCCCAAACACACTTCAGTGGAAAGCAGCTCGAGGCAGGAGGCCTACCCAGCAGGTTTATGCCCACCGTGGAGACAAAGCTACCGGGAAATGACTGAGGCCCCACAAGGCTGTGGCAGTCTCTGAATCATCACACTTGCCGAAACAGCAGAAGACATTCCTGCGCTCTGCAGAATGAGGCTTCACACTCTGTCCTGGGTTCTCCTGGTGATGCGGTGGGGCCTGCAAAGTTTCCTCACGGTAGAATCTCTTGTCTCAAAGCCACCTAGCTGCCAGAAGCTGCTCACACCACTTCACAAAGATGCTCAGCTTCCATACATGGAATCTAAGGACTCAACCAGCCGCGGGTAGAAGAAATAGTTAAACCTACCATCTGCCCTGACTGTCGCAGACTTTTTCTAATCTGTTTGCTCTAAAATATACAGAACACCAACTTATACGGCATTTTCATGTATTGCCATCTAACGTAATATGCATTCAAGGTTAGAGGTGACTTAAAGCATGCAGGAGAATAGGCACAGGTTATTTCAAAACTGCACCTTATTTCATTTGTTTGTTTGCTTGTTTGTTTATTCATCTTCTTATTTGGGACGGGGGAGGACATCTCACAATGTTGTCCAAAAGCTGGTCCAGCTTCTGGACCCAGGGGATCCTCCATCCTTAGCCTTCCTAGTGTTGGGACTCCAGGTAGAAGCTCTGCAGATGTGAAGAGGCTGCAGATTTGACATGCAGATGTGGCATGCAGATGTGGCAGGCACAGGAGTCCTGTTTCCAGGAAGGAACCTGCAGAAGACTCGGTGTCTATCTGTAGTTCCATGAGTAGCAATTTGACCATCTCCTCTCCACTCCTCTGGATTAGAGGTCTCTCTGAAGAACACAAAAATCCACAGAGAAGGAAATGAGGCAAGCAGCCTGAATTCAGAGCTAGCCAAGGAGAACTCACAATACTACCCTTCCTCAGACGCTTAGGCACTTGCAGGAACTGCAGTTACAAAGGGGCCACCCAGCCCTGACCAGTGGCTTTCTGTCCTGTGCTGGTCTTACCTGTGGCTCCAGGTCTCTTTCCGTTTTCTTTCCTACTGGTGAAGTCGGCATGTATGCATTGATGACAGCCTCAAAATCTAAAGTCAAGAATAAATAAATAAATAAAATCAACCACTTCCAAAATGTTGTCTAGCTAGGCCCTTTATCTTATAGCCAGTGCTCACTATGAGCCTCCAGTTGGTGCTGTCACTGGGAGGCTATGGACTGGGGGAGGGGGCAGGGTCTGACTTATAAAGCTGTTCTCATCACTCGGGGACCCCTGGTGTTGCAGAAAATGACCTAGGAAAACTTTCAGTGCCTGAGCTCATTAATAACGGCACTTAAAAACAACCAGCTCTGGGGGAGTCACACCAGTAAGTCAGGGTACCATTCCTGGTAGAGTTTCAAATACTGCCCAAGCCCCGCCCTCCTTCCTAACCCCCTCCCACTGCCTCCTAACTATGCCCTGCCCTTCTCAGCCCTATGCCCTCTATGTTCCTTCGTGTTCTCCAGCTTTTCTAGTCCTAGGACAAAAGCACGGCATAGCCTGATGTTTTTAGGTTAAGTGCCACTCTTAAACTCACCCTAGTTTTTTCCGTAGCTGACTAAGTCTACGCACCACTGTAAAAGACATACTGGACCCCAGAATCCTCAGCACAGCCTTTCAGGTAGCCACTGCCAATCAATCCACTTCATTTTGACCTGAAGCCTAGTTTCATCATTGGCACAGCAAGTGACCCATGGCATTTCCTTGCTGGCTGCTTCTAACCTTCCTGCCTGGCTCACCTGGTGTTTCTAGGATGGGAAGGAAAGGAGGGAAGGAGGGAGGGAGGGAGGGAGAGAGGGGAGGAGGGAAGGAAGGAGAAAGAGAGACTCCCTGTTGAGGAGCCTTAGTTGGGACCACACTTTATTCCTGACTTCATCCAGTTCCAACATCACCTTACAAAACTCACTCTTCGTGTGCCTGTTGCAGGAACTGGTGAGATTTGGGGGTCACTCCGAGGCCAAGGAGGCTCCCCTACGTCAGCACTTTGTGCCTCACTCAATCTCATTTCCCCTCTGACACGCCTGGGCTTGAAGCGGTCCTTTCACCTCACACTTCCATCTTCTTTTTAAAGCTGCAGCTGACAGAGAAGTTTCTTGTCCCGCTTCCCCTTCTCTTCCCCCACCCCTGCCCACCCCCCCTTGTGTAAAGAAGTAATTGGGATGGCTTTCTGGGGAGGGATCAAATACTCTTTGGGGTTCTGGGAGCCCTCCGTGTCTGGACCTTGTACCACACACCGCTGCATCTCTGAACCAGCCCTTGCTGTAGCTCTGGGTGGGGAGACCTTTTTCCAAGGCCTCTCTAGAAGCACTGGCTTTTGCTTCTAAGCCAGTTCAGCTTTGGTGCTTCTGGGAATCTTTTCTTGGCCAAGACCACCCGGTGTTTAAGGAAAGGAACCGATGAACTATTGAGGAGAGCTCGAAGAAGAATCAATTGCTCTTCTTAAGCAACATTTTGGCGATCCCAAAACAGGGAAAGCAAAAGCCCTGGGTAGCACGCTGTCTAAACACACTCGTTTCTTCAGAAAAGAAGAAAAACTTGCCGGGAAGAAGTACATTTTACAAAATGGCATATATTGGAAGATAGCAGTGGAGTTTTAGAAGAAACCTGAAATGTAAGAGGGTTAGCCCAGACTTAGTTATTAATATCTTGGAACCAGCTGGGGAGTAAAATTAGGCTGTAAAATCATTGCACCATTTGCTATGCCAAGCTGGAAATAACACGTTTCTCGCATATTTCTCCAGGGGAAAAACAACACACTGGGGCGCAGGAAGAGATTTGGTCTTTGTCTTCTCCTTCGTTGGGTTCCTAACTTCATTCACTGAGCTCACAGATTGAAGGGTCAAAGTGCAGAGGTAAAGGCAGGGTCTTGGAGTCAGGCTGCTGGCTCTGTCCCCTCATCTAGAGGAGGAGCTAATGACAGCTGGTCCGCTTAGCATCTGGGTAGAGCACAGAGCGCTCTCCGTCATGAGAGCCACTGTGAGGTGCTGTCCTCTCAGCGGGTCTGCCACCGGGTCTGCTTCAAAAACTGACAACCCCTTAGGTAGCCTGGTAAAGAACAAGAGAAAGTACAAACAGCTGAAAGTGGAATGTCCCCGCCAAGCTCAGGAGACAGAGAAGGGGGGTTGCATGCCAAGGGCTCAGGCAGCTTGGATAGACGGGGTCTCTAGAAATGTAAATCACCAGACTATCACCGGACTACCACGGGTAGGAAGAGAAAGCTTCCTACCACGAGAGATCTACATCAAGAAACTGAGCCAACAGAGAGAAACCTCTCTGTGACAAAGTCTCAGGGCCAGGTGGCCTCCTTTGTAAATTCTCCAGATCATTTCCAGAGTAAACACCCACTCTTGTCCAACTCTCCCAAACAACGAAACCAGATGAGCACTTCCAAACTCTTGGAGGTCAACACTACCCAGAAGCCATAAAACAGTTCCTTAGTCCTGTTACAGCTCTGCCCTCCCTGACCATTAGCGCCCTCTGTCTTCTCTCACGCCAAACTGTTTTCTTGTTACCACTGATCCCCACCTCAGAGGTATCCTATCCACCTTGCCTTCCCCACTAGCATTCAAGTTCCATCCCAGCGGGGCATTTATGTGAGTGTTTCTTGGTAAATTCTCAGTGCCTGGGACGTTGTTACCTATTACATAATAGATGCTCAGTAAAAGTTTGCTGAGTGAGGAAGTGAACACACCATCTTGTCATGCATGGCGGGGGGACGGCTGCACAAACAAGGGGGTGGGGGCGGTAACCTCTGCCAGGAGAAAAGGAGCTTCCAAAGTCATAGATAAGCAAGAAAGTGCCGTGTCAGGAGCATACAGGAAACGAGTTTCTCAAAAGCAAGCACACTCATTGTGTCAATCAATGCCGGAAAGTCAGAGCACAAATGTCCACTGGAACTTCCTGTGAATGAAGATTGCTAGACACATCAGAGGAGCCACGTGGGGACGTCGGAGGGCTGAGTAGATGGTACAGGTCTGGAGAGAGCCAGGCCCTCAGATAGTACGTGTGATTTCTTTTTTGCTGGGTACAAAGTGATATTTTGATACGTGTATATAATGGCATGTAGTGTGTGATGTTCCTTCCAGTTGGGGTGGTGAGCCTTCCCTTCTCCTTAAACAGGATTTCTCCTGCCGGGAACCTTTGAGATCCTCTCCTTTTGTTTCTTGTTTTTCTAAAATTGTTTCAGTTCCCACTACTGTACCCCCAACTTAACAACGTGTTCCCATTTGTGTTCTGGCTTCCCTTTCATCTCTCCTCCTTCTTGCCTTTCCCAGCCCCCATTTCTACTTCCGCTCCTGAGATAACTTGTGTAGCTGTCACAAATGAATAAGGGCCCACAGAGTTGTGCCTAGCACTTCACCAAGTAAAATGCACACCCTACTTCTTCTCACTGTCACCAGAGAGGCAGGGTTCCAGTTGCTTATATCTTTAGGCAAGTTTCTGAACTATTTTTTTCCCTATAGAGAAGGAAGTACAGAGATGGTGGAAATGCTAGAAAGCCTGAGGGATAAGTGAGGATATTGTTTTCATGTGGTAAAGACTTCTGTAAGTCTGAGGGCCTGTGGGAAAATACCACCAAGAGAGGAAGGGTGCTGGAGAGAAGCTGGATCCTGTATCACAGGCCTGGTGTCTGCAAGGGGAAGCCATCTTGCCTGCACCTTAGTCTGCAGGCAGGAAAGTAAGGTGTGAAGAGCTGATTCTCTTAGGCCCAGTAAGGACTCAGTCTCCAGGGACGAGTCTGCTCATTGTGCACCTCTTCTCTGGCTCGGTTGAGAACACTTTAGAGGGGCAGGGCATAGGCTGACGGGATGGGAAGCAAAGCTGAGGAGTGGAAAGTGCCCACTTCAATACTGTCATGTTTGTGAAAGACACTCCCCATCCTGAGTGATGCTC
>JAQHUG010000248.1:981137-1014074 GCA_028555095.1 Dicrostonyx torquatus | reverse complement strand
GCCAAATTGTTTTTCTTTAAAAGCACCCTTGGATTTAAATGTGCTTCAAGGCACAGAAAACCAATTTTCATAGAGCACACATCTTAGTTGGGTTAGGAAAAAAACCTAATATACATATAGTTCAAATAGTGAAAGTATTGATGCAAAATACAGACAAGGTGAAAAGACAGGGATATGTGTATTCATGTGCATGTACGTGTTTGTGTGTGTGCGTGCGTGCATGCATGCATATGTGCACCGGCAGGTAGAGTTCAGAAGTTCACACCACCTGTCTTCAATCTGTCTCCGCCTGCTTTCTTTGTTTATTTGTTTCTTTGTCTGGGTGGCAGGGTTTCTCATTGGATCCGGAGTTCACCAGTTTGGATAGAAGGCTGGCTAATGAACTCTAGAGATCCTCTTGTGTCTGCCTCTTCCACATTGGGATTACAGGCACCTGTCACGCCTTGTTTTAAAAAAATATTTTTAAAATGTATATGTGTATGGGCATTTTGCCTGTATGTATGTCTGTGCACCACATGTGTGCAGTGCCTGCAGAGGCCAGAAAAGGACACTGGACCCTGACATTGTGTGGGAATCGAATCCATTCTTCTGGAAGAATAACCGATGTTCTTAATTACTGAAGCATCTCTCCAGCTTGTTATGTTGTTTGTTTGTTTTTGTTTATGTTTTTTTGAGATATGTTCTCTCTATGTAGTCCTGGCTGTCCTGGAGCTGTCTCTGTAGATCAGGCTGGCCTTGAACTCACAGAGATCCACTTGCCTCTGCCTCCCAAGTGCTGGGATTAAATGAGAACACCACTATGCCTGGTTCATTTTGTTTTGAAACATGGGTTCTAGGGGACCAAACTCAGGTCTTCTTGCTTATGCAGCAAGCACTTTCCTAACAGAGCCCTGACACTGGTCCTCTTTAAGCTGTGCAGTTGGGAACCCTTTCTAAGGGCGGTATCATGTGAGCAGAAACGGAATGAAGGAGGGCGCTTCTAGTTTCTGCTGCCATGAGGAGGACTGTGATTCACACCTCTGCGCATAGATCTTTGTGTATGCTTCTGATTAGTTCTTTGAATCTATTTCTGGTGTGGAGTTCATGAGTCAGAAGAACAAATGTTTTAAGGGTCTCGAGACAATGTGCTGACGTCTCTCTATTGAACCTTCTCAGTAGAATTGAGAAAGAAGCAATTAGCAGAGACCTCAATTGCTAGGCATTTTCAGTGTCTACTTAACCTTTTGCAATGTCTGAAGATGCTAGTGATTTCATGGGTATTTATACCAGTCTTTCTGAGCCTGGCTGTGCCCAAGATCCTATCTAGTTCTTCCCATCTCTACATCCTTCCAAGCCATTCTTTATGCTAGAGCTGTATTAGGCCATGGAATATTAGTGCAGGAAAGGACCTTGGTGATAACAAGTCCACCCCCATTTTATAGTTGGGAAAATTGAGACCCTGAGAGAGCTACTGCTCAACTTCCCAAAGCCTTGTAGTAAGTTTATGGTCAATAAAGCCTCGCTCTTCTGGGTCCTGCTTCAGCCACAGAACTAATGGGAAGGGAAATGTCCACGAGGTGTTTTGTATGAACACACTGAAGGCAGAAGTTTAGGGTTAAAGCCATGGATGTGGATTGCCAGATTCACCTATCATGCGAGGTGGCGATGAGCATTAATGTCACTAGACAGTAGTAGTGAAGGACATAGGGCAGTGATGGCCACTTCTTTAGTGACAGAAGACATGTCCCCGCACTAGGTGTGGGGCCACATGGGAAAAGGCACAGGTGAGGGTACCATGGCCTTGAGGCCTGGGGGCCTAAATGGAAGGCCTTGGTAGAAAGGGGCCAGCTCTTCAGCCGTCAGAATCCCTTCAGCTGGGGAAGAAGTCACACAAGGCCACTTTGAGGCTCAGAGACACTTTGGCCTAAGTCAAGGGACAAGAGAAAAAAGCCCAGCTGGAGGCCTCTGACAGGGTCAGCTTTCATGGGCTGCCAGGTCTCTCCAGGGAGGCCAACTGTGCAGCCCAAATGTCTTGGGCCACCCTGCCACGTGAGAAGATTCTTGTTCCCTCACCTCTCCCCTTTCTGGGCTCCGTTCCAGACATACAGGGGAGGAGGTGAGCAGAGAGAGGCAAGGAGGAGGAGCGTGCCCCCTTCCCAGGGCAGGCTTCCAGAAGGAGGAAGTCAATGCCAAGAGAGAAGATTTAAGGTTAAACCAGCTCCAGTGTTTTAACTATTACTTTGGACTTAAATAGCCAAGCTCTGAATGGTGGCTATTTTTTTTCCAATTCAAAGGATTTTTTTTTTAATTGCCTCAACCCAACACAGAAGTTAAAGGCCTGCCCAAGTCATCAAGTGGGGGCAGCAGAATTCTACCTGTAGTTGATAACTCTTAAAGAAACAATGAGAGATGGCTAGTTACTTTTCTCATTGATGTGGTCAAATGCCTAACAAAGGAAACAAGAAAGGAAAGGGCTTGTTTTAACCTGTTGCTACTTGGCAGGAGCCGGCCAGCTCGTGGCTATGGTCAAGAGGCAGAGAGATGGAAGCCGGTGCTCAGCTCCCTTCTCCTCGTTTTTCCTGTTATTCAGTCTAGGACCCTATAGTGCCTCCCACATTCGGGGCATTTCTCTCCTCAGTTAAACCCTTTGGGAAATACAGTCATGGAGTGACTGGCATTTGTCTCCTGATTGACCCTGAATACAGCCATGTTGAGAGTAAAGACTACCAACCATCAGAGAAACCCACAAAATTTGGATCTGCCCCTACTGCTTTCATGGGGTAAATAGGCAATAGATAACAAGTAGATAGGTAGGTAGATAGATGATAGATAGATAGATAGATGATAGATGGATAGATAGACAGATGATAGATAGATAGATAGATAATGGATGGATAGACAGATGATAGGTAGACAGAAAGATGATGGATAGATAGATAGATGATAGATGGATAGATAGATAGATGGATGGATAGATAGACAGATGATAGATAGATGAAGGGTGAATGATAGAGATGCCTTGTGTTCACCACCTCTATCTCATGCTTTTCTGGGACTCCAGTTACATCTTAGGTTGACTTGATCTGCATTCCGGCTGTCTCACTTACACACAATGGGGTTTCCTAAACAGCCCTTGTCTGCCAACTGGACCCTGTTCTAATCTCATGCACTGACCTATGAGTCAAAGTAATTTTTAGACTCCTCTGTTAAGCTTCAGATGCATGACTGTGTTTTTAAAATTTTTTCTTTCCTAAAATCTTTTCACCCTTTAGAGCCATGCACGACCAAGGCCAATGTCACTCTGAATGCAAACAACTCACAGTTGCAAACAGACTCCTCATGTCTGAAGGCCACAGAGGTTCGTGTTCTCGAGCTCTGAAGCCTTTTCCCAGTCTTCTACTGAAAGTCCGCGCAGATCTGTCCAGTCTTCGGTGGACTGGCCGCCCTTTGTCTGCAATCGCTCTCCAGAGCCCTGGCGTGCACACCTAGGAGACAAACAGCAGCTCCTGCTCCCATCTGTGCCAGGACTGCACGGATGCAGAATTGCGGTGAGTAGGATGCCTCTGGTGTAGTCAGCAGACAGAAGACCAGGAGCTGTGCTTGGAGTATTTCCCCTGAATTTCATGCTGAAACGTAGGCTCACTGTGGGATGCTAAGGGAGCAGATACCTAATCTGACTGTCTTTGGAGGTGGGGCATTTGAAAGTTAAGGTTAAATGAATCAAGTGGCTAGGCCCTTAGCCCACAGACCTATGGCTTTATAGCACAGGTTAGACCTGAACACACATTCAGTCCTTCCCACTATGTGATAGCCTCTGCCATGTCCTGATTAAGCACAAAGACTCTTACCAGATGCCAAACAGATACCAGCAGCACTCTCTGTGGGGCACCCTGAGCCCCCACACCCCTAGTTTCAACTCTAAACTCCAAGCATATTCATGATACCTGAGTAGAAGGTATAGATGATTTCTTTGCTGCTTTCAGCATCAGAGCCTCAGCTAGGCCTGCCCTGGTCCCTCCCAAGGCACAGGTGTGTGCAAACATAAAGCTATGTACGACCAGACAAAGGGCCAGCGATCTTACCGCGAAGCTTTAAAGATGCTGGGGCTTCTGTAGTACAAGGATCCTCCTTTCTTTTGTCTACTGGAGAGAGATCTGCACTCTGCATTTCCTATTGCTGCAGTCGCTCACCTTGCAAAGATTTTAAAATTATGCAACTATATAGAATTGTGTCGGGTAGTGCTTTCACTTAAAAACAATTATTTCCAGTATCAACAAGAACTGGTGACCAGACGGCCTGCAATGGATTCTGCTCCTCCTGCAAGTCTGCAAATGCCTACCTGCTCTCTGGCTTTGTGTCTCTCCCTAACAGGAAGCCAGTGAAAGTAATCATCAGAGAGTCCCCCTTTATGTCAGGGGCAGCTGCTAGCCCGCCCTCCCCAGGACTTTGGCAGGCACTCTCATCCCCAGCAGGGTTATGACATAGCAGGGGGTTCCACAGGATACCAGTACAGCACACAGGAGATCAGCATCAGTGAGTCCTCAGTGCCCCAAAGTCTGTGGTAGTTAAGCATTCTAGAACTTTCCAGGACACTGGCAGAGGCTTCAGTTTGAGACTTCCTCAGACAACTGGGGCTTCCAACAACTGGGGCTCAGCTCTCTGGGGGAACCATGGTTCTCTCTCTCTCTCTCTCCCTCCCTTCCTTCCTTTCTTCTTCTTCTTCTTCTTTTTTTTTAAATCCCAAACTCCTGTATCCTGGAAGTGGCAGAGAACTGCTGGTTCTCAGTTACTGCCCCACCATGGCCACCATCACCGGTTCAGGAGCTTGCCAAGAGTCAGCCAAGCATAGACAGCTTGTGTTCAAAGTTGCTGTGGGCAGGACTCACCCCACCCACCCCACCCAACCTCCTGTAAAAGCTTAAATCAACAGGCATGGAAAAAACATCAAACAGGCCATCTTAGGATAGGGGGAGGAAAAATCCCAACCGACAGCTGCTGCCTAATTGGCCTTCTAAATAGCTTAGAGGATTGCCAAGTGCAGAAATGAATTAAATAAGCCTTTTTCCCCCTTCAGGGTGGAGCAGCAGGCTCCAGGTCTCCACCCAAGTCACACCCTAGCTGCGGCTATTTATAATATCTAAAACCAGATGGAGCCTGCCAAGGGGAACAGAGATCGTGACAAAAAGCACAGACCCAAAACCAGCTCCCCCTGGAGCAGACACAGATCCTAAGGGGTCCCCTGGGACTGGAGGGGTAAGGCAGAGGACTGTAGAGGAACCTACCCCTCTGCTTCGCCTTCAGCAAAGTCAGCCTTCTGAGGGGTGTGGCGCCACACAGGTTGAGAATGGGGTGATGCAGGCTGTACCTGCGGAAGCCCCAGGAACCCCGCTGATTCCAGCAGTATTTGCCCCCTGGCAGCTTGAACCCAGTTAGCAGACACAGCAGCCAGATGTGGATTTGCCAGGTGGAGCAAGTGGGCTGCCCCTCAGCGAGACAGAACTTCGAGTGAGGTACTGCTTGGTGGTCTAGAGTGCTCGCAGGGAGCTGGGGATAAATCCTGATTTCTTGTCTGTGAGATGTGCTTGTCAGTAAAACCTTGGAGAGTTTGTGTCCTTATTTATGAAACACAGGCCGTAATCAAGCCAGCCAGATGGGATTTTTGAGAGCGTTAAACAGTCTCCAAGTGCTCGGGATAGTTTTGCAGCCTAGAGTCCGCAGCTGTTGTTACTCTGGTGTCTGCACTTAAAGGTGCCTCTTGTGTTGGCCACTGAACGCCGGTCCCTGAGACGGCAAGTCCCCATAACCCTTCCGGGATGAAGCATCTTGGAGATTGCATCTTGACCTCTTACTTCCTGCCAAACGAACAAAGGCTGGTTTGAGCTAACAAGTTGTCCAAAATAGGCACCTGCTAAAATCCCACTCACATCCATCTTCCCAGGCTGCCCTGGGCAGCTAGTTTGGCCCTGGCGCCCTCAAATTCCAGCCCCATCAGAAGACACACATGACCTGTACTGTCCAGTTTTCCTAACCCTCTATGGTGCATCGTCTCCCAAGGGCTCACGTGTTGACTGAAGGCCCCAGGGCACTGAGGTGGAGGCCTTTAGAAACTGACTGGATCATAGTCCAGTGGCTCAGACCTCCTGGGGGAACTCATCTGTGTAAGGCCTCCTGGCTGAATGAGTTTTGGAGGAGGGGCTTTATACAACGAAATGCGAGGTCCTCCTCTGCTTCCTGGGCGCTAGGAGCTGCACAGCTTTCTCCCACCGCATACTTGCACCGTGATGTGCGGCCTCAGGCACAGGCCTGAAAGTGAGCAGGCGAAGTGGCCACACAATGAGATTCAGGAAACCATGAGCCCAAATCAATCTTCTTTTCACATAATTCCGGGTGTTCTGTCAGAGTGATGGACCGCAAGTACACTCTCAGACCACTGACGGGTCTTCATTTTCACTACTCCTGGAGCAAGACCTCACGCTGACACACACATGCTCCTTCAAGGTTTTTAGTAGCCACATAAATAAAAGTCAAAAATTTAAAGGTGAAATTAAGGGCAATGCTCTGTTTAATCTACTCTATCAAGAATAATACTGTTTCGGAATGTACTTGCTATAAACATTATTAATGTACACTCTCTTTTTATCTGAGGCATCTAAGATCTGACAGTCACTTTATACCATCTGTCTGCTCTCGTTCCCCGTCCAGCGCTCCGAGGCTGCCTGGGCCAGGGCTCCCGAATGCCTCGCTACCTAATTCTAGAGCATGTGCGTGACTTGCATTGTCTTGTGTGGGAGTCTTCAGCTGGGGCGCTGAGGCTCCCCATTCTGTTAGGAAGATGGCAGGAGCAGTGCTCTACTGTCCACAGGGCTGTCTGAAGAGCCCGGAGGGAAGTACTGCCACCTGTGGGTGGAGCTAAATTAGGTGTAGCTCAGGCTCAAAGCACCTGCTGCTACTCCCAGGGGTCTGGGGTGAGGATGCAAGATGGGACCTGTGAATAAAACGAAGGCATGCTCCCTCCTCCAGAGAGTGGCAGGTCAGGGGGATGATGGCTGCTGTCCTTGGAGCCCCCTCTAGGAGAGGGTAGGTTTTGGTTGCTGTTGCTTCCTCTCTAGCTCTCGCAGCTAAAGGGAAGTTTTTCAAGGGGGTGTCTCCCAGAGAAAGGATGAAGTGGAGCTGGAAACCAAAGGGATGGGAGGAGAGATGCTGGGACCACCATCTGGGAAGCCTTGTCAGGCAGCTTCAGAGGACTAGGAAGGCTTCTTGGGCTTTTGGGGTGTCTGCAGCATTTGGGGGCCCAACGGACCTTCACAGTGGATAGTTTCCCATGTCACATGAACAGTAGCTTCTTTTAGTGAGCTGAGCCCCCTTTGATCTGGTCCTCTCAGCCAACGGTGCAGCACTTCCTGACTAGGAGGTGTCTGTGGTGGCAGCCGCCCACAACCCACTGTGCCCCAGGAGGACGGATGCTGGGGCTTAGCAAAACCTGGGAAGGGCCGAGCGGTAATTTTGTGGTTGGTGCCTACCTATTCCGAAGCCATGGAGGGAAGCCACGTTCTCATTACTTGTTCCCACACCCTGTCAGGCCGGCCTAGAGTTGACCTGTCTTTCCCAGGCATTCACTCCTCTCGCACTGACCCACAGAGCACAGTCACCAGAGAAGATCTGGAATCTGGGTGTAACCATCCTGACAGGAGGGAACATATTCTAAAGAGGGATTTTTGTGCCCCTCCCTTTGGCTATCAGATTATTGAAACAATAGTCCCCAAGGAAATGGAATTTCCCTGAATCTCCTGCTGTGAGGAGGGAGGGCTGTGTAGCCTGGTGTCAATCATAGGGGTGGAGGAGGGTGACGATGACACACTTGTCTCCCAGGAAGAGACTTCACACAGTTCTGTGTCAGACTACTTACACACTTCTTATCCTCTGCTGAAACCTAAACCTCATGAAGTGACCTTAAAGTGGGGCTCAGGGAGAAGGTTCCTGAGTGCTGGCATCCGTCCTCTTCCTAGGGCAGTCACGCTGAGTTAGCACTTTCCACCATCCTATCCTTGTCTCTTTAATTGGTCTGTTGAGGATGGTACCTGAGCCTGGCTGGTGAGGGCTGCCAGGCTCTGACCCTAACTCAGGCAATATGGGGGAAGGAGAGAAAACACACAGCGGGATTGCCAGGTCATAATATCTGGGGGATTAATTTAGAAGAGCCTGACCTGAAATGACCTCTCTTGGCTAAGCTAGCCTCTGTGGACCAGGCCTAAGTGCATCCCTGCCCTCAGGGAGCTGTTGGTACTGGGAACAGAGCCATAAGCACAACTAGACCTCCCTTGTTTCTGTTCTCATGGGCGGCAGGAGGGATGGCCAAGTGGTACCTTGTTTCTGAAGACACACTTTCCCAGGGAGATTGCTACATCCACGTCCTTTGTAAAAGAATTTGCTTCTCCCTTAACACTATAAAATCTGAAAATGTGCATGCTGAGGAACTGGGGTTCTTCTATATCCCCCTTGGTCACAACCCTTTTATTTTATTTTAATCAGTGATACTGAAATGTTTATCGCATGGACCAGTGCCTTGACCAGTTTTTAATCATTCACAACCCACTGGGTGGCAGGGCGGTGGTATTCCAGATGGCAGTGGCCACAGCCAAGCTGTGTACAGCCACCACGTCAAACCCGATCTCAGGCCTGCCATGGGTGCCTTGTTTCTGTAAGTGCTTTCTGTCAGAGCTCTTCAATGAGTCCATTCGGCAATAGTGTAGGTCCTAAGCATACAGGATTCAACACAAGGGCTCGAATCAGTTGGGTTCTGCCGGAGGCCTGGCTAGGGTTGAAGAAAAAACGCTTTTGGCTCCCTCGTGGTGCCTGACCGCCTTTTGACTGTGGTATGACTTTAGCGTTCACTTGGCAAGGGCGTTTCCATTTGGCTCCTGATGAAGTCACAGAAATTCTAGCTATTTCTGCAGTGTTATTTATAAGAAGCACCCATCGGACCGAGTGTCTCTTGCATCTGGAGCCACTTGCATTATCGCAGTTATAAAATGTTTATTTTCTTAGATCAGCTGCAGCTGACATCGCACTCTGGCGGTCTCCATTACAGTTCTGACTCAAGGAGGTTTAGATAAGAACAGGACTTTTGGGGTGGGGTTAGAATGTCCAGGGAGTGTCACTGTCTCACAGACCCTTCGAGACCTGGAGCCCCTGGTGATGAAGATTGCTGCCAACATTCTTTGTTCCCTCAGCTCCCACCCAGGCCTGGCAAACAACCTGAGGAATCGGAGATGAGATCACTGCTGAGGCAGAAGGACAGAACCCATTTATGCATACCCCGGGCACAAGAAGCCCCCAAGAATATTCCAGGTTACCGAGGTTTTGGTTTTTTTTTTTTTGTCCAGGTTTAGGATTTAAAAATTTAAGAGTAAATCCATACGAACGACAGTATGATAACTCACAGTCGTTGAGTGATGGTGGAGGCCTGGGTGCTCCAGGATCTAACCTCCATCTCACTGACCTTACTCTCTCCTGGCAGGGACAAACAGATAAGTAAGCATGGAATCTGTTGCTAGAGAGCAGTGGGGGACAGGGGTCGGAGGGGAGAACAGGCCTCCCTGGCAGGGTGGTCAGGAGTTAATGCAGGCCAGAGGCTAGACTGCAGAGATTATCTTGGGTGACAGGATGAGGGTGTGGGGAGCTGGAGTGGCCTTTACTTTCATCTTGTACACATCTGTTCATGCATGTAACATACTTATCACTGAGAAGTTGTTTTAGAAAGACCATTTACTGAAAGGGTAGAAACTAGGTTTCCCGACTGTAGGCCTTCTCCGGCATATACAACTCACGCTATAATGGCATTCTAACTTCAGAGGAACGAAACCTGGGAAAGGATGGGCTGGCACTATTCTGGGCAGCCCTGAGGTAGTCACTGCTGCTTCACGGAATCTTCCTAGGTCAGACAGTCGTCAGAGGAAGCTCTGACTGCCTATGGCTGAGGCAAAGTCTGTCCCAAGGTCTTCGCAGGATTCGAATTGGCTTTCAACATTTAGTTGTGAAATCTGACCTCAGATATGATAGCTCTTTCAGACAAAGAAAGTCCCACACACTGACTTTGCTTCTCTGGTTACCTCGCTCTTGCCTGTGTGAACATAACCCAGTCATTAGACTATGGGGAAGGTGTCTGTGCTCTGTCTACACCCCAGCATCCTATTTCCCACCAGTGTCTCAAGGTGCATGCATGTCAAATGAATGCACTGGACCAGGGAGACTTCCGTTACCTGCAGCATCTCTCCTGACTTCCTCGTGTCTTGTGGTAGTATAAAGGAAAATGGCCCCCAAAGGGAGTGGCCCTATTAGAAGGTGCGACCTTGTTGGAGGAAGGTGTCACTGTGGGGGCAGACTTTGAGGTCTCTGCTCAGACTTGCCTCAGTGTGACTGAGATGACTTCCTGGTGCCTCTGAGATGTAGCACTCTCAGCTCCAGCACCGCAGCTGCCTGCACGCTGCCATGCTCCCAGCCATGATGCTAACGGACTGGACCTTTGGAACTGTGAGCGAGCCCCTGTAATTAAATGTTTTCTTTAGAAAAGTCCTCATGGTCATGGTGTCTCTTAACAGAAATGAAAACCCTAACTAAGGCATGTCTCTTCCAACTGCCTTGCCTTCTCCTGTTCCCTCTACACACTGAGGCAGAATTTCCTAATATCTCTAAAAAATGCTCTTTTGCAAGGACAGGGCTAACATTTAACTCCTGGCAATCATTCATTTTAAAATATCTTTACTGTTTATCCCAGATTCTTGACACAATTCTCAGGCAGGAGCTCCGATAGTCTATGACAAACAAGGAAGTGAAACGGCACTACCCTCAGCACTAATGCTCCAATGACCATGCTCACGTCTTTCCGTGTGATTATCCATCTGGCTCAGGACAATGCCTGGCACACGGCAACCGGTGTGTTTCCACTGTTACTGTATCTTGACACTCTATCTACACTTGCTGCTTGCCAATGGACTTTCTCTGGAACTGCTCAGATTTACAACGAACAGATCTGCCGTGTGAATGTGGAACCCGGAGATAAGCACACGGCATGGCCTGACAAATAGGAAGTTCCCAGCACTTCTTTTTGCAGAGGATCTGGGTTCAGTTCTCAGCGCCTACACCAGGAGGCTCACAACTGCCTGTGACTCCAGCTTCAGGTGCTCAGACACTCTCTTCTGGCCTCCTTAGGCCCCTGCCCATGTATAGCGCACAAACAAACAAGCAGGCATGGACACATATACATTAATAAAATAATAAATAAGAAACAGCAACCGTGTGTGTGTGTGTGTGCACGCGTGTGTGTGTTCATGAGAGTGAATTCTGGCATGTCCGTGCCACGATTCATGTATGGAGGTCAGAGGACACTCTAAGGGGTCGATTCCTGCCTTCCACCTTGTTTGAGACAAGGTCTCTTTGTTGCTTTTCCTCTGTGTACACCAGGCTACCTGATTCTCCTGTCTCCATCTCATATCTCTATTTAGTGCCCACTGGGATTTCAGACACACTACATATTCAACTTTACACAGCTTCTAGGGATTTGCACTTAGGTCCTTAAGCTTGCATGCTACTTTTACCCATTGAACCATCTCCCCAGCCCAAGAATAGCACCTCTTAGCAGTCATCGCCATCGCCAACCCAGATGCCTTCCATTCTGTTCTTGTCAGGGGCCTTCTCCCCTCCACACAATGGTTCTTAAATCTTTAGTGTATGGCAGGAGTTTCTGGAGGATTTGTTAAAGATCCAACCTCGCCTCCAGAGTCCTGAGTTATTAGCTGAAGTAGAGTAAGGATGTATTTCTAACTACTTTCAAGCAGAAGCAATAGCTTTGGTCCGAGTCTACACTCAGCACTACTGCCTACCTTGAGACTTAGAACCTAATGTGTCAGGTACGTCCTGCTCAAATCAGATCACTTGTCAACACCAGTCTCGAAGTCCTGTCATCCACCGCATGTGGTCTGAGGCATCTGAGAAGCACAGTCCTGAGTCCTGCATCCAGCTCACTGATGCAGATGTGCACCCAGCTGGTTAAGGGCCTATGAATAATCCTTAAATAAATTAAATCCCAGCTCATGTGAATCTACCCTCAGCTCCTACACTCATCTCAATCCATTATCAGCTAAAGCACTTGCTTGGTATCTTAGCTAAACTTTAAAGTCACTGAGCCCCATCACAGGGAGCTCCACGTGGCACTGGGGTTTGCCAGTTTCCTCTGGAACTGGGGGATGTAGCTCAGTTTATGGTGTGTGCCTAGCATGCACGAAGCCCTGGGCTCCAATATTGTATGAACCAGGCACAGTAGCGTACGTGTTATCCTAGTGCTGAGAAGTTGAAGGCAGAAGGATCAGAGGTTTGAGTCTGTGTTGCAGGGATAAACAAATGGCACGACCTTGGCTACCTATTATGTTTGAGGCCAGGCAAGACTACTTGAGGCTCTATCCACAAACAAAGATTTCTGGGTAATTCCAATGCATAATGGGCTGAGAACAACCACGAGGGTTCTGCTGGCTTAGCACTCACAGGGCACTGCCGTGGAGCTTGAGGTTTTAATACGCTTTGACTATTGTAAGGGCTGTACTCAAAGCACTGCTGACATCTAGGGTGTCCTACAGCACAGCAAATGTTTGGCCTAAGCACTCTCAGCAACACGGTTACACTGGCCTAGCATAAACTGATCTTAGGGACTCAACAATAATCCTTAAAGATCTCGATTTCAAATGTTTATACTCGGGGCACGGGGGATTTCATGCTCAAAGACAGATGCAATTATGGTATTGGAAGACAATGATAACTGACATTTGCTGCTTGCTAATGTGCCCTCAGCCCCGAAACTTTGTGCTTTCCACAAATCCTTGCACAAGAAACGTGCAAATCACTTCCTTCCATTTATACACCCGGGGTTGGTTTCAGGTGACTCGAGGCCTTTGCTCATAACTATAGCATGTTCCTTCTGTTACTGGCACTGGGTTCCGTTTTGCTCCTGATATCTTGAGAATGTATGTATTGGGAAATGATAAACTAATCAAGGCCAGCCTGGGCTACCTAGGGAGTATCAGGCTTCCCCAGGCTATACAGTGAGAAACCATCCCTATAAAATAAATCAAATCAAATCACAAATTACATAGATTTAAGTAAAAAGTGGATAGAGTCAGAATGAGTCATGGGTTAGAACCAAAGGCCCACACATTGACTGGTGGGAAGGCTGCCAATTTAGCTCTGAATATTTATGTCAGGTCACAATAAGATCCTATGATTAGTTGTGCAGTTGGCATTCAGTTAAACACAAGATTACCTGAAAAGTTCCAGGGGCTTCTTTAGAGGGTGCCAAGGATTAAAGAAACATCTGCTAAGAACCCCATGGTCCACAGACAAGAGTGCCCCCAAGGTCAATGAGCCATGATTATACCGCTTGCTATTGTTCAAGTTTTATTTGTTGCTATGAGAAATATCCTGACAAAAAAAGCAACTCAGAAAACAAGGTATCTATTTTAGTTCCAGATTCAAGGTTGTTTTCCATCACTTCAAGAAAGTCATAGTGGCAGGAGCTCGGGACAGCTGGTCACATCACATGTAGTGCCAGGAACAAGAGAATGAAGTGTGCATGCTTACTGTGCTCAGCTCAATGTCAGTGTTCTTACATAGTCCAGGGAATGGTGCTGCCCACACTGGGCTGGGTCTTTTCACATCAGCCTAATTAAGACAGTTCCCCACAGTCAGCCCAGAAGCCAACCAAATCCCCCACTGAAATTCTCTTCCCAGGTGATCCTAGGGCCTGTCAAATTGACAAAGTTAACCACCACACACTTCCTACTTCATTGAACAAGCTGGGAATTTTAGATAGCTCTGTGAGATCTTCAAAAACTTCTGTGTTCTCCTTTCCAATACTACTTTCCGCCACTGTCAGCTCATTTTGAAATAGTTTGAAAAGCAACTGGGGAACTTTTGCTCATAACTTTTGCTCATATATTATGCTCTGTAATGAAACTTGGATAGTCCATCCCCTCATGCCAGGAAATCATGCCTGAGTTTTCCTGTTTTACGAGGTGTGTCTTCCCGGGGCTTAGATTCCCCGTGCTGTACTACTAGTCACATCATGAAGTGGACAGGGCTCTGTCAACAGCCTGCATATAAGACCTGAAGGCCAGGCCATGGTAAGACAAGCAATAGTGTGACCTGCCACCAGGAACGATCAACAATATCCATTTCACTAACTCATCTTTCCTTGTAGCCTAATGCTAAGTTGAGAGATTTCCTGTGTCCATTTAAACACTCAATGGGACAAGAAAAATAATTTATAGTTTCTATTTATGGGCCAATATTGTGTTTTGAATGAGAATGGGCCCTATAGGCTCATATATTTGAATACTTAGTCCCTAGTTGGTGGAATTGTTTGGGAAGGATTAAGAGGTATGGCCTTGTTGGAGGTTTGCCACTGAGGGTAGGATTTGGTGTTACAAAAGACTTCCACCATCCCCAATGTCTCTTTCTGCTTTGCTTTGTGGCTGTCTCAAGATATGTGCTCTCAGCTACTGCTCCAGTGCCATGCCTGCCTGCCTGCCTGCCACTCCTTGCCATGATGGTCATGGACTCTATGTAATGGTCTGTCCTGTCCCTTTAGGAGACAAGCCCCGCCCACTCCCCCTTCCCCATCTCCTTTTGCTTTCAGCCTGTGAGCTCTTTTCCCTTCTGCCTCTCTCCCAAAGAAGTAGCTTCTCTTCTCCGCTCCTCTCCCCTTTCTATTTCTCTTTCTCTCTCTGCCTCTCTCTCTGCTCTTCCCCCTTCTCCCCTTTCCCCTCCATAACCCACTAAATAAATATCCAACCTCACTCTGCAGTGCTGTCTCTGTCTCTCACCTGCCAGGCTCTTCATGGAACCACCTGACCCATCCAGGTCTCTCACCAGCCATGCAGCTCCCTGCCTGGGGTCTGCTGCCGCCCCTCGGGGAACAGCACCATTTTATTTTACCATTACACTCTAACCTTCTGAAACTACTGCACACACCAAATAAACTTTCTTTTATCAGTTGCCTTGGTCATGTTTTGTCACAGCAAGAAAACAGTAAGTAAACATATACAGTTATGGAAGTTTACCTTAAAAAATACTGGTATTCTCTTGGCATCTGTTAAATGGGCTTCTAAGCCTGCTGGAGGCTTAGACTGGGTAATTTAGTAAACGTGGGATTTAGTCTGTACAGTTCTGGAGGTAGAGCCTCCAGAAGGCACAACAGGTTGGGCTTGTGCCTCCTAGGCACATGGCAACTCTGGACACATGTTCACGTGGGCAAGGCAGCTCTCTAGAGCCTTCGATAAGGGCACTGTCACGGCTGGTTTTTATTTGTCAACTTGGCACAAGGTAGGTTCTTTTGAGAAGACCTCAGTAGAGAAAATGTTACCATAAGAAATGGACTGTAGGCAAGTCTGTGGGCATTTTCTTAATTAATGATTGAAGTGGGAGGGTTCAGCCCACTGTGGGAGGTGCCATTACTGGACTGCGAGTCTGTGGAGGGCCAAAAATGTAAGCCTATTTCCAACTTGACCAAAGGTCAGAGAGTTGGAACTTACCTCTATCCCTTCAAGGTTATTGTGCTTCTACCTCAAATAAAGGTCTCACCTAGATTTAGACCAGAGAATTCTATTCTCTCAAGCTTATTGTCAACAGGTGTGGCTAATATCCAGACCTTGTATTTCAGGAATAGAGAAGTAGTTATGTTTTTTCTACCTCACGCAAAAGTCTAAGGGTCCAACTAAGGTTCCAGTTCCCTTAAGGACATAATACTGGATTCCACCCAGGGAGTGGTTTGCCTACACAATGTTTTGGTCTAGGGTATAAATGTGACTCGTTTTGTTCTAGCAACAGAATGTTTAACATGACTGTAGCTCAGGACTTTCAACTGGTCTGTTCATTTCCTTGTATCATATTAATGTAGTTTGTTTGCTTCTAATCTTATTCCTACCTCTTGGGATCGGGGTATTTTAAGCAATTGGAAATTAAACGCAGGCGATTTCAGTATTCATTGGGACTCTCTCCCGGTACTATTCATGTTTTCTATTTAATTATTTTCACGTCTTCGTAGTCTTTACCTACATTTCTGATTCCCACGCCCCTACCCTGGCAACTAGTACTTTTTGTCAAGGCTGGTCCCTGACATGAGTCCTGGGCTGTTAAGAAAACAATAAACTGAGCAAGCACGGGGTACAAGTTCATTAGCAGCATTCCTCCATGGCCTGGGCTTCAGTTCCGGCCTCAAGCTCCAGTCCTGATTTCTTTTCATGATGGGCTGAGGTCAGCTAAAATAAGCCCTTTCATCCCCAAGTTGCTTTTGGTTAGTGTTTTATCACAGCAACAGAAATGGGACAGACACTGATCTCATCTGTGAGTGGAATCCTCAGGACTTTTATCATTTCCCAAGGCTCTGCCACTCAACACAGTCGAGCTGGACACTAGGATTGAGCAAAGGATTTAGAAAGAAGTTTCCAGAGCAGGAAGGAAACACTCAAAATTGGTCAACATAGATTCAAACTTGGAATACGAGAAAAGCAAAGGCAAGAAATTACTGTCAGAAAAGTGAGAAAATGAGCTGGGTATGACTACATATGGCTGTCATCTCATCCCTTATGAGGCTGAGGCAGGAAGATTGTGAGTTTGAGGCTAGCACAGGTAACATAGCAAGTGTATTAAAAACAAGGTAATAAGGTTGATTATCCATGGCCATGCCTGATTGTCCGGAATCTGAGAACGGCCATTGTAGTAGTAAAGTGCTGAGACTAGGGATGCAAGTGGGGCACAGGGCACTCACAGCCTTGTTTTCTAGGTCTCTCTCCTCCCCACTTCTCTCTCACAGGCACATATAGTGTTCTGCACAGCAAACCACGTTTCAGGCTGAGAACCATGAATTTCTTGTAACTTATAAAAAAAGAGTTGCCACCCAGACATGTTACTCGGGTGAACCTGTATGTGGATGGTAAAAACAAACAAAAACTACAAACCAAAAAACCAAGGATTAGAACCTTCTTCCACTCCCCCAGCTTGACTGTCCAAAGCAGAGGTCTCCAAGTAGGCTGAACTCAAGAAACTTTTACTGAGAAAGTACTAAGGACTTTTGTGAAGGACTTTGGGAGGGGCTCCATTGTTTAAGTCATATTTTGGCAAAAATCATGGGAGGGTGTAACTCAGATAAACTTGGAAAACTTTTATAATTGGTTAGGGTTTTTTTTATTTAAAGAAAATACTTAAAATGCATTCTTCGATGTTTTCATGTGTATGAATTTCTTGTAACTTATAAAAAAAGAGTTGCAACCCAGACATGTTACTCGGATGAACCTGTATCTGGATGGCAAAAGCAAACATTCAATGTTCTGTCCGATTCCCTCCTGGCCCCTCCACTTATTTTTCTTATTGGACCTTGTTCTTTCACAACTTTTTTCTATTTGCATAATATGCTCAGGTTACTTTTCCACCCATCCCTTATTTCCCTCCCACTTCCCCTTCTTTAGGAATCGCTTTATCATATTTACCAGTTTTTTTTTTTAAGTTTATTTACTGTCCCACAGAGTTTAACTACGTCTGTTTGTGTGATCCTGAATTGGAACTAACCATCAGAGCCTGGTGGGCTCAACTGTAGGTATAAAGCTGGCTATTATGCCTCCCCTTTCCCAGAGTCTGTTGTTAATGAATGGGGCAGCAATAACTGAGTTCCTTTCTCCTCTATAACTATTAGGAAGACTCAACTTGTGTCAAATCCAAATAGTAGGTGTAATCACTGTGAGTTCATGATTGCTCAGATGACATTTCGCAAACCTTTTCCCTACCCCCCCTTTTTTTTTTAAAAAAAAAATTGTGCTGTAGTTTCTGGTTGGGAAACACCCAGAGGCTCCCAAACAATACAGGCTTTTGCCATTACCCAATAGAACCAGCTGGTAAGACCCTATTGTTGAAGACACTACACACCTTAGATGCAAGATAAAGAGACATCAAACTGGACTTGAACTGGAAACATCCTCCCTGTTGGCTAGATCTCAGTGCAAGAAGGTGCTAGGAACGTGACTTCCAGGAGAGGAGGGTAAGGGCATCAATGATCTTATCTAGCTGTGGATTCTATGAGGTGTATCAACCTGGCAAGATGTGCTTATTAGAGTAATAGTGGCAGGACTGTTATGGGGCTAACCAACCACTCTGTGTTTGGATTTGAGGCCAGCTGTACAAGAGGAACTCCTCATCTAGAACTGTAAACCTTGTCTAAAACCCTTTACTGAAGAGGTCTTAGGTCCAGGAAAGCAACCTAAGGCTGCTGCTTAGCAGGATCAACAGCCTTTCAAACTACCTCCGAAGTGTCTTTATGTTTATACTCACATGTAGAGGCTACTCTTAGTCTTAAACAGAGAAACATTTCCTTGCAGCGAAGGGAGGCAAATTAAGCAGAGCTTGAGTAAAACAATGAAGTTCTCCTTAAGAACACTGGGTAGGGCTGGGAGGAGAGCTCAGTGAGAAAGCACCTACCTAGGATCCATAAAGCCTTGGGTTCAAACCCAAACTGCAAAATTAAAACTAGACTTCATCCTTAGCTTTCAAACAACTTCAGTTTACTTCACTAATAACTCTTATTTTCTAATTTGCTTCATCACACAACCAAAGCCAGGGCCCCCATCAGAGTGTCACCCAGGTTCTACATAGCAGTGCTTGAGGGTCTGACACAAGTGTACAAGACGTAAGTGCTATCAAAAGAGGGACAACTTCTAAGTGCACATGCAGGGACGGAGTTGTGCAGGGGGAGAGAAACTGAACATGGACCTTGATTTAATAATTTGCCTGAGATTGCTCATAGTGACACGAGTTGCCTCTGCATATTTCTCTCCTTGCTGGGTCTCCAGCTGTGACTATGTCCAACCTATACCTATTGGTTCACTTAGGAGTTTATAAGAATGGTATTCTGGCCCAACAGAGTCTTGTAATGACAGATGGTGTCCACACAATGGGAAAAGCCAGTTGCCTTGGTGCTAGTATGCATAGCCCTGTGGAAAGGTGTCCTAACATCATGGATACTTGGGCACTGATCCTGGAGGGAGAGCTAATGTCTCAAAAAATGACTGCTAGCAGTGAGGTGACATGCACATAAGCCACGTTCACTCCTAGCTGCCAAGCCAAAACTCAGTTTGAAAACAGACACCATGAAGACACAGGTGTGAATTACCGGTTTTATTGCTTTGTTTCTTATTGTAGAGTCAATGTTTTGAACAGTAATAATATGTCCAAAACCCAACATTTTAAAACATTCAAATAATAAAATACAATGTGGAAAGAAGCCCCCACAGTTGCATCCTCTAACTACCCCTGGTGGAGCCTCCTGGAAGACAGGCAATTTGTTCATGTTGCTTTGTGGAGAGAACAACTTTCCCCTGACCCAAGAGCTGGAGGGAGTCTTCAGTACCACCTGCCATTGGGTATCCCTTTGAAATAGCAAGGAGATACCAAATGATACCAAGGATGGTGGTTCCCTCCTTTCACCCCAGGCTTAAAAGGCTCATTTCCTACCAAGTGAGCTGCAAAAGACTTCTGTGGAATAGGGGGGCCGAGTGGTAGAGCACAAGGCAGGACCAATTCCACTATTCAGGAGGCTTTCCATGCCCGTGGTTCTTCTCCAAGATTGCTATGCACATGGGCAATGCCCTCCACAAAACCAGCTGGAAGCAGGGTGACTGTGAGCGGCACTCTGCCTGAAGGCACAGGGTCCTAGCCATCCCAAGGGAGGAGTCACTGTATTTTGAGTGCTTCTCAAAACACACATCCTACCTCGGGAAAACTGTCAGCTGCCATCCATCTGACCACAATCTCAGCTGGGTTTCTACTGCAATGTTTCAGAATCTTAGGAGCCCCTTGAAATCTTGATGTGCTCTATTCCTTCAAAGCGGAATCAGAGTTCCAAGAGGCCAAGACAGAAAGGAAGACATGGCTGTGGTACATCATCCCACAGACAAAAATAAATAAGTGACCCTTTAGTGTGGCTATGAAACAGTCACAAATAAATATCTCAGACCCCATAGCGATAGTTCACACACTAGCAAGAACAGGGAATCTAAAAACTGTGATTTCTTTATGAAACATTTATCTACCAGGACTTGAAAGGGTGAGCAAAAACATATTAAAACACTGGGTAAAAGACGAGCTTCTTCAGTACCCGTGGGAGTGACCGTGGAGTCGGTGACGATCAATACGTCCACTTTCTTACCCTTCAGTCCTTCCCCACGGCCACCTCTGGTCTCCATAACAAGAGTAGACAAAGGCCCACTGCACCTCATGGTGACACCAAGGGCATGGTCACAGGAACCTCTCCTTGCAGACTGACAAGGATCACACTTTTGCCTGAGGAATTATTTCAAGCCCTTCTTGCTTTGCTCTCTTCAAACACCGCCTCTGGAGGAGGCAGGAACTTAAAGGTACACTTACTCCCAACCATGCCATCTAAAGTTACAACAACCAGAACTGGAAAGGGGGTGAATTTAAACCAAAACCAACAAAAACTCTGGGACTTTAGCCCTCCCAACTCCAAGTCTGAGCGCAAAGCGTCTGCGGGCTGGCGAGCCAGTTTCCTCCCTGAGGAGTCCTCTCTTCTCTGCCTCCAGCTTCTGTCTCTCTCCATTAAGGCCTGGACCGTGTTAGTGGTGTGCAGTCTCCTCTGGGAGCTGTCAGTCACCTGTCGGTTCGGGCTGGGTACAGTCCGGCTCCTGAGTGCTGGGCTGGGCACTCTGCCCTCGCAGGTCCTCCACCATCTGCAGCAGGGCAGAGCGCTCCAGCTCCAGGGTTAGCGCAGCCTGCTTCAGCTTGCTCTCGCTGGCTATAAGCTTCTCCACCGTAGCTTCAAGGCTTTGGATCCTAGCGTTTGCCACCTGGAAAATGGAAGGAGAAATGAGAATTGTGCCTGCCTGTGATTACACAAGAGGGGGTTGCTATGAAGGCCACCACTCAGCCTTTTGGGGGCCTCTGGAGCAGGGTCTGGGCAGCAACAAGCCAACTGATGATCAGTTCTGGTCACTCAAGAACTATCCCCACTTCTGCTGCAGGCAGGATGTGACACTGTGACAGTCTCCTGTGTCTTTTTCCCTGGTTTGACTCCTCTGGAGATTGAGAAAGCACCATCAGAGAACAGAGGGAACAGGACACGCAGGATGCTGTGGCAGGCCAGATGGAAGCACACAGCATGTCCTGTCCCAACTGACCATATATCTCCATGTACAAACTGGTTTCCCATTTACAAATGGTCAAGTGGCTTCTATGTGACGGTCCCCTTGTGTGAGGGACAACTCTCTAACCTCAAATCTGTTTTTCTTATTTTTTATGGAGTAATTAAGACATCACTACAGGAAATGAGGCATTTTCCTCAAGACATGAAAAGCCAGAAACAGTAGTATTCTCCTGAGGTTTCTCTCTACTGTTGCTTACTGGCCACCACCAACCTTGTAAAGAACAAGTCCTTGGTCTCTCTTGGAGACAAAGCATTGTCTTAGGCCACATCCTTAACACCGAGCACATACCAGGTCAGGGAAGTGCTGCAAGGAGAGGGTGGCCCTTTGTTTGTCCCAGCTGCTCAGCTAGCTTACACCCGAAATAACCACACAGAAACTGTATTAATTAAAACACTGCTTAACCCATTAGCTCTAGCCTCTTATTGGTTAACTCTCACGCCTTGATTTAACCCATTTCTGTTAATTTGCATATCACCACAAGGTCGTGTCTTAACAGGAAAGATTTAGTACGTCTGATCTGGTGGCTCCATGGCGGCTCTCTCTCTGACTCTGCTTTCTTCCTCCCAGAATTCAGTTCTGTCTCCCCGCCTACCTAAGTTCTGCCCTATCAGGCTAAGCAGTTTCTTAATTGACTAACCAATGAAAGCAACACATAAACAGAAGGACCTTCCACATCAGGGAAGTACTTTGTCACCCCTAGCTCCCATGTCCTCTCCACCAGGGCAGGCATCCCAGGGGTTGCAGGCTCTAGTGCCCCGAGGGGCCCTCTGAGAGCACTGAAGCAGCGCCTCAGGGCCTAGCTGCAATGTCGCACTCTGGACAGTAAGGGGTGGCCCACCTTATCAGTCCAGCCTTTTTGTGTGTCCCATTTACTTTAGCTAGGGGAAACAGTACATCTAATTCCCCACTTCATTTTCAAAACTTGGAAAACTGTTTTTTGAACAAGACAACCCTTGTGTTAGACAGAAAACCTGTGACTCCAAGTCTAGCTCCTGCTGTAACACAAGAATCCTGAAAACCAAAGGAGTAAAAGGTTGGAAGGTGCAGCTCTTTGGGTTCAGAGAGGGAATGAGCAAGCCTGGTGCATATCCTTAAGTGGTACCTCCCACGCCTAGAACATTCCCCACTGTCCAGGCTGGGCCTGGCCCACCTCTGTCCTGGCGGCCACGTAGCTCATGGAGTACTAGTTTACACAGTCATTTCCCATGTGACTTGTAGTGAACCGATTTGCACGATGCTTTACCAATGGCACAGACAGCAGGTCTCCTCAGTAGACTAAAGAAAGCATGTCTGATCTCAAGATCTGGTCCCCACCGGCCCTTCAGTTGGGGACCACCTGCAGCTGGCAGATTACTAGGAAATGCGCCCATGCCACTGCCCAGCATGCAGCCATCTTAACATACTGCTAGCGAATGGCAGGATCAAGACTTTCATCTCTTATTTCTGGACAACTCTTTGTTTTTGAGTCAACCTATTTTTACTCTGTGCATTTATTTTAAATTCATAAACTGTGTGCTAACCCGTGAACATTACAGTTTAATAGGCAAAGAAAATCTGAAAATATCTCAAGTACTTTATAAGTAAATTTTGAAAAAAAAATGATTATTTCTAGTGTGCTAATTTAATGACATACATACAGTAACCTAAATTTGGCATTTACAGTTTGAGAATCTATTAAATGTCAGAAATAATTTCTGGCAATAATCTACTATTGCTTTATATATATACTTACATGTACTCAAATAGCTTGTGCTACTTACAAAAGTAAAAATGCCTTTGACTTAAAGTGCTGGCAGACTGCATATACTTCATAGAACACTAAACTTAGCCTTTAGATGTTTATTTCCTCAAGGTACTTGAAGGGAAAGAAATAGCAGACACTGAAAAACTAGAGCAGGGTGTCTGATGTTTCCCTTGCAGCAACAGTTGCTACTGATATTTAGTGCATGGTCTTTCATATTCTTTTTTCCACAGAACACACATAAATCGTACTTTTAGAGAAAAGCACATCACACGGTCTGTTTAGTAATTTGTTTTTCTACTTAAAACATCATGAATCTAGCTCAACACACTCGAAAACAAGGGATGAAAGTTCTCTATTTTGAATTATAACACAATCCAATGTAACTGTGAACAGTGTGCTGGTACCCGTTTTATTCTCTCTCCTACCCACTTCTGTATAGACTTATATGCCTGTGTGCATCCTGAGGCATGTGGGCGGGGCCGATGTCACTCATCTGAGAATTTGTTCGACTTTGCTTAAGGCTGCAGAGAAGATAGCTCTTGCTCACAGTTCTGGAGGACAGTATAATTTCCCATGCGGTCCCTTCCACTGTTGTCATTGCAACCTAAATTTTAAGAGCCATAATTATTAATGTATATGAAGTGTCCATGTTAATGGGTTTCACTGCGGCATTTCCATGCAAGCAAATACTGTGTTTTGGTCGTGTCTACCTTCTCAACTATTCCCCTCCCTCTCTACTTCCATCTTCCCCTCTCATGGCCCCCCTTGTCCACCCTCTTAGGCCATCTTTCCTAGTTTTTTCCTCCAGTGTTTTTCGTCCGCACGAGAACAAACAGGCAACACTGTTTATTACCTGTCTGTGTCAGTCACAGCAAATGTTTAAAATATAGATAGAACTTTGGTCTGCCCATCAGTGATATGAACAGAATCAGGTAAATTTTGATACTCGAGGAGGGAAAAATGTACTTTAAGATCATATTGAAAACCTTATTATAAAAAAAGCATAAGATACATGCGGGAGACATAACCTCCAGAGAGGATCATGGGAAAACTACCTCTAAACCAGCTCAGGGCCCAGTAACTATACAACTACCCTTGCCTTTGTTTCTAAGAGCCGTGTCCGACTCAGCTTATGCCCGGCACAGGCTCAGTAACTACAGTGGGCTAACAAAACCTACAACCCTGCATAAGACTCTCCTGAAGCCACTTTTTCAGAGAGGAGGGAATGCCTTTTCTTCAGTACGAAGGTTTCTCAGCAGCATGTCACAGGCCCTCTCCTTACACAGAAGCAGTGTGTGCAACTGCTCTCAAAACTCCAAAGACGAACACAGGCATCAGCCTGAGAAATGAGCCCAGCACGTACTTGTGCTTGTTGCAAGTGGAATGCTTCAAAATACAAACGTGAGATCAGGGGGAGGTGCTCCGTTCAAGGTCCACATCAGGGGGTCCACTGTTGCCTTCCAACCAATGAAAATGACCATGTGCACAGTGTGCCCTCATGGGACAGAACAGGCTCTTTGTCCCCTATGGCTTCCCTTCAGGCAACAGCTGAGACTTCTGGGGAAGAGTGTAAAAGGACACATTTCCAGTACGGGCAAATTAAGCAGTGTGGCTTCCGAGGTGCCTGGCGGTTAGGATTGGTGAGGGGAGCATTTTGTTTCTGGGTGCTACAGTAAGGATCTATTGCTCTCCTGTGGTAGAACCTGCCGGGAGGGAGGTATTTGAGGCAGGGAACGAGTATCAGACTCTCAAATGCCCACCTCTTTTACATCATGGACAAACCCAAGCCTGCAAGGTGGCAGCAGCTTATGGAGAAAGATCAGAACTGGGTAAGGATGGAGAACATGTTCTATGGAGCTCAGGGACCCCACGAACAACCTGTTTTAAAAACATCCCTCCAATAATCTCTGAACACAGATACATTCTCTCATTTATACTATTAGTAAGAAGAACACAGGGTTACTTAGTGCCATTTGGCTGACAGGGGCCACACTCTGCAGTGAGGGTTTTGTTTTGCTCACATCACACTGATGAGGGACAGGCCTGGGAGCCATGTGCATGGGCCACCTCTGGACTGTGTCCCAAAGTTCATCCCTCACCTTTCTGCATGTACCATTTCCATGGCAGTTCGTCTGCGTCCTCACCTGCATCACCCACTTAAGACGGAAAGGTTCTAGAGGGGAGAATTGTGCCCTCAATAAACAAATCTTTGCGTTTGTACTGGACTTATTTATAAATAACTACCATATGTTCTAGTTTATTCTGTTAGATAAACTTCTATGTCACTCCCCTCCTTTAATCTCTCTCCAAGGACCTAGCTTGTCTCACCCCCAGGCAATGAAAGCTCAAGACCATCTCATCTTTATTCAAAGTACAATTGCTGGCATTCAGCATCCGGGACTAAGCTGGTCTCTGCCTCCTGCAAAGCTAAGTGTAGAAAAAGCCTCTCAGAAAGCTCCAGAGTGTTTGACCTTAGCAAGGGCCGATTCTCCTGGGACACCCCTGATCACAAACAGCACAGGGCTGGAAAGGTCCTCGGGTCCTGGGAAAGCTCAGGCTGCTGTTGCCTTTGGTGAGTTAATGAGCTGCTATACACGGAGGCTCAGGAAGCTGCTTTGCAAATACGCTCTACCTGCAATTGTTCCAGGAGGTCAAGGTTCTGTTTGCGTAAGCTGCTGTTGGCTTTCTCCAATTTATCCATTCTTTGGTTGTCACTGAGAGGAGAGGAATCAATGAGTTCTTCTTGGAGCACATGGTACTCAACCTCATAGGCTTGCAGCTGTTTGGCGATGTCCATCTCAAACACCTATTAGAGACAGAAAAATCATCAGGCTCCAAAACTAAGACAAGCTTCCAATGCATAGGGACCTGTACACACGTGTGCTCATGCCAATGTGCATCTATCATCCCTACATGCTTGGCAGCATGATTGTAATACACATGAAAGATAAGGAAATTCAGCTCTGAGGAGGTCATGACTTTACAAAGAGAAGATAACAATAAACATCTAGAAATGATTTCAAGGGATAAAACAAGTATAGGCTCCAATACCCTTTTTCTAAAAGGCAAAAGAAAAAAAAAGTCTTAAAAGACTTTCAAGGGGCTAGAGGACAGCTCAGCAGTTAAAAGCATTGGCTGCTCTTCTAGAGGATCTGAGCCTGACTTTCAGCATCCACATGGGGGCTCTCAGCCGTAAGTTTATTCCAAGGGATCTGGTGCCTTCTTCTGGCCTCCACAGGCACCAGGCACTCAGGTGGCATGCATACATACATACACAGATATACATATATACACACACATACATACATACATGCACACAGACAAAATACCCACACATACAAGTAAACAAGCAAAACAGAAACCAGATCTGAACAAGAATTTCAAAAATTTTAGTTCTTGAATGTTTTCTCTGCAAATTCTATTTCATAAATACACTGACTCTAGGTTAAAAGGTGGCAAAAGAATCATGTCCTGCTTGTACAGTCTCCAAGTCCAAGTTTAGTTACGATCCAGCTGCGTCTTCAGAGTTGCAAGAACAACAAAGTAACGGAACTGTTAGTGAAAACATCCTCTTGACACAGATATGCAGAAATGAGCCAACCCCAATTGTCACCCACATGCATGAGTGAACACAAAACAATGCCTGAGCTGTCTCTGCCCACAACAGCAATAGTGGTGACAGAGCCACACGTGTGAAATAACCCAGAGTGCAGAGCTGAAGTGATTCAAGCGGCAGTGTCTGCACTTTCTCCAGAAGAGGAAGTGACGGGGCTGCAGTGAGGTCAGAAGACAGATGCGGTGCTGCCCAGTGCAGCTGCTTCTCAGGGAGTGGGCGAGGTAACCCCACGGGCTGAAGCTGCTCAGCATAGGGCCTTGCGAGTTACCTTCTCATTGCTGTGACAAAATCTCAACCAAAGTCAGAATGCACGGCAGGTTTATTTTGGCTCAGTTCAGGAGTGCTGAGTCCATCGGGGTGGCAGGAGCATGGGGTAGCTGGTCACAGTGCAACCACAGTCAGGAAGCAGAGAGAGATGGGGCGGGCCCTCAGCTCACTACCTCCTTCCTATTCAGTTTGGACCCCCAGCTCCCGAGATGGCACCGCCCACATTTAGGGTAAGTCTCTTCACCTTTCAAGCTAATCTGGACACTCCGTCAGGCAAGGCCTGAGGTTTGTCCTCTAACTAATTCTACCTTGTCAAGCTGACAGGGGCTCTGACACTAAGGTTCCCAGGACAGGAAATGACTTCTAAAAGCGGCATGTTTGGGTGTTCTCCAGACCTCATGCCTTCCACTACCCTGTCTGTCTCTCAGCCTCCAAGGTTTCAGGAAAGTTCCAGAATTTTAGTGCTGAAAGGAGCGCTGTCTTCTGTTGTTCCCTTATGTTCAGGATTTTGTCAAAAAGACACACTATCAGTTTTGTTACCAAAGCAAGGAAACTAGAATGCAGGAGCACGGAAGGGAAGAATGCCCGGTGCGGCTTCCTTCACCGTTAGGCTCTCTCTCATCTTTACTATCAGAAGCACTTTTTTTTTTCTAATTGTAAACAAAACTAACATCAAATATCCTTCCCCACTCACTTTTTCCACTTAATTTTATGTTCTAAGGGCTTTCTTGTGTGGCGCCATGTTCCCCATAACCACCAAAATAAATGGTTTTATGGTTCTTTGCCAATTCAGCACAGCACAAACTTATAAGCCCACTCAGTAAATGCTGGACATCTTGCTACTTCTATTTTTTTTTATTACAAATGACAACTCTAGGAAGATTTCCTTCTACATAGGGCTATCCTAGTGTTTTGGACCAGTTCCTAAGGATGCATTCCAATAGTTAGGATTCTGGCACCAGAAGGGTCTGATCACTTTACTGGCACATACTGCCTCTTGCTAAACCACTTCCCATGTAGGAACAATCAAGCCACAGTGTCACCAGCATGCCCTTGGCACTGCAAACTGATGTTAAAAAGTCAGTTTGTTAATCTAGCAGGCAAGGCGTTATATGCTATGCAGAAATTTAAGTTACACATGAAGCTAAATAGGTCCCCAGATATGTGTCTGCTAGATGGCTCTCCCTGAACACTTATGTTCTTGGCTCATTGCTATTGAAGTCCTGGTGTTTTACTTTGCAGTCTCTGAACGTGGTATAATAAAGGTACTGATTTGTGACTCGCAAACCATACTTTCTGGCTTTCCTAGACCCTTCCCAATCTGTTGGTCTCAGGGGCCCTTAGTGCAGGGCAGAGGAGCAGTCTGCCGGGGATCTGTGACAAGGGGCACACTGTCTAAAGTAAACTTAGAACTGATAATAAAGCTAACTAGAAGTCCACCTGACTTTAATGATCACAACATGTGGCAGTGGTAAAACACGTGTCCCCCCTTGGTGAAGCACTGCTGACTGTTCTTTTGCAAACTACTCATTTCCACCAATGCAGGGGCTCGTGCAGGGACACAGGGGCCACCCTGCTGCAGTAACCTCCTCTGAACATGGGGACTTGAAGACTGGTTTCTGCCCCACAAGGTCGGGTACAACTGGGAACTTAACAACACTACCCATGGCACAGCTTCCACACGGTCTTGTGGCTCTCCTAAACCTGCAGACTCCTGTCAGCAGGCCTGGGGTGGCTCCCAAGATTCCTCTTGTAACAAGCCCTTACAAGATCCGACAGTGCTGGGCTGCAGGCCTGTCTCTCCAGGCAGCCCGTTGACCTTTGCTGCTGTGACCTGGATCAAGGCTTTAGAGGCAGAGTGCTCACTCACGGTCACGTGACTCACTCTGGCTCCCACAACACCCTTCAGTACTGATCATTCCCAAAGGGCCCTCTTTCTGGGTCAGCAGATGCTTACGGTCTTTTGTGGAGAGCACAAGGCCACACTGAGGAAGGTGAGTGGCTCCAGAGATCCCAGTTCTTCCGTCCTAGACAATCAACCTTGGAGATGCCCTGATGCTGCTCCCAGCATGAGCCAACTAAGGCACGGCTGCTCAGGTCGTCTACAAAGGTCATCTACTGACATGGGTTATAGCCCCAGAGAGGCCTGCCTGCCCACCATAGCCTGTCCAGACACGGCGCTACATGCTGTCAGAGTCAACAACTGTACCCATCATTTCCACGTGAGGACCTCCCAGGTTTGAAGCTGCACACCTCAGACTTGCTCTCTAGTCTCTGTTCAGACTTAAGTACCCTCTGGAGGGAAAGGGGCAGCAAGCCTGAGTTCTCAGAGGTCAGGTTCCATACTGAACCATGAGTGAGGAGGGCAGAAAGCTGCCGGTTCTTGACCCATTTTCTATCAAGACTGTTTCTGGAATGAAAGCCTGGGTTGCCAATGTCAATTTCACCCAGCCCACACCCTCATTACCTCACCACACACTGAACACATCTGGCACTAGAACTAACTACTCTCTGCTCTCTTTCTCGTCTGCCTCTGGCATGTGGCTCAGCCAACTACAGCCCGCCTTTCTAATGTTCTGTTGTAACATGGCTACTTCACCCCTTTCCCCGCGGCAAAGGCAGAGCTGTGGACCTGCAGCAGAGGCCTTCGGAGCCTCAGCTGAAAATCTAAAACACCGCCACACAAAATGCTGGCCATCCAGAAACATCTCCTTCTTCTAGGCCCAGATAAACGAAACTCTGTCAGTTCCAACACTCAATACCCAGAACCCCGTGGTCTTTTCCAGTTTAGGCTCTGCCATTGCATATGGGGTGCTGGGCCTGCCTAATCTCACTGGAAATGGAAACTGGGATGTCATGGCCTTGTTCTGCTAAGGAGTCTGGGGACTACTGCCTGTCAAGTTCAGAGCAGCTGCCCGAACCAGCTCAGGTGCACAGATACAGAAGGGTGTCTTCTGGTGCTGAGACAGCCTACGCTTCTGGTATTGAAGGGTACCTGATGCGTACCAGATTACGCAGTGCACCCAGTAAGTACAGCTCTTCACAGAAAAAGGGAGGAACAAACAAACAAACAAACAGCCATTATTCCCCCCTCTCTCTGAGGCTCTACTCAGGAGGTAGATCAATGATCTGCCCTGGAGCTGGGACAAGAAGTCAGTACTCATGGGACACAGACTCAATCTAGGCAACCAAGACTCAGAGGCTGTGAGTCGCTGAGTATATTCACCAACAACTAAGAAGGGAGTAAACTAGTGCAAACATCAGAAATACAGAGCACCAAGAGTTTATCCCGTGTTAAGATGCAAATAGAACCTTGAGATTTGTGGTGTGGGCAGCTGCTGAGGCACTCTCAGTGAGATGCTCCTGAAACCTCCCCTCTCCCCTCTGCTGCAGAGTGAGTGTAGGGCAGCTAATTAACCACCTTCTGCCCTCGGGAATGTGGTCATGCCTGCAAGAGCTCACGTGGATATATAGATTCCTTTGGACTTGGCAGAAAGGATGGACTCAGCAAGCCAAAGTAGTCTACACTGAGCGAGTGGGCCAGGCAGGTAAGACCTGGAGCCAACCAGTTAGCCAAAGACAAGTGCAGAGTGGACAAGAACTCCTCACCATTGGCACGTGCAGAGATGCAAGGTCACATGCAACAGGAAGCCCCACCCTTTGCCAGCTTTGTACCCTTTTTCAGTACTTAACCCCTAAGGTAGAAGACGGATGAGCATCATAGGCTGCATCTACCTACAATCCTCTGGACCGGCCTGAGCTATCTGGCAAATGATCAGAAATCCTTACATAAGCATTTACTTTTTTGAAAAAAAGTTTTAACTCGCCATCTGTGTTTAAATGACTTTTCTAGATTTGTATCTACAGAACACGTTCTAAGCTTAGGAGAGCCGACTGCTGACTCTGCAGTGTGACCCAGTGATGACACCCCTTCCAGTACACTCTGTGTGATGGTTTATTTTGCTTGTTGATGTACCTGGATTGAGGGATGCTGGGTGATCAGTAGAGCGTGGCTGGGTGTGTCCATGCAGGTATTTCTGGAGATGACGAGTGTGTGTCAGAACAGCTCAGAGGAAGACTTGTCCTAAATGTGAGCAGTATTCCAAGAGGCTCGGGGTGGGGCAGTCACACAAGAGCAGAAAGTTGGAAGCCTTTAATCCTAGCAGCTCTCTGTGCTGATGCCAGTCTGCTCTACATAAGTGAATTCAAAGGCAGCCATGGCTACAAAGTGAGCTCCTATCATAGGGGGAGGTGTGCAGGGAAGAAAGGAGGAGTAGCCCACAAGCAGCCGAGTTCTGCTGCTCCTGGGCAAGTGCGGCTACCGCTGCTGCCACCCACAAGACATCAGACTCTCTCCAGGAGGATTCCAGACCTTCTGCTGTAGACTAGGACCACAACATTGGTTTCCTGAGGCTTCTGGCTTTGGGAACTGCACAGCTAGTAGACTTTCTGGCTCAAAGGTATGCAGATGGCAATTAAATTACCTAGGTTCCAATCATGCAATACAATTTAATAGACACCCCCCCAATAATTCTGGCATAGCCTATTGGCTCTGTTCCTGTAGAGAAGTCAGATTAATACTCTCAGCTACACAGCCTCGGGACACTTCTAGTAGTGAGTCCCCCACTCCTACTAAGTATTTTCTAGTAGTGAGTCCCCCACTCCCACTAAGTATCTTCTAGTAGTGAGTCCCCCGCTCCCACTAAGTATCTTCTAGTAGTGAGTCCCCCACTCCCACTAAGTATCTTCTAGTAGTGAGTCCCCCGCTCCACTAAGTATCCTGGTCCTCCAGTGCAGCAATCATTACGGGAAAAGTCTTTGTTTCCAAACCGTTTGTGTTCTGCTTTAGCTGTACTTCCCAGCTAAATCTACCTAAAGCATTCACCATTTCAGAGTAATGGTTCTATTGTATACGGAAGCTAGAGATGCCAAAACCTTCCAACACTAACAACGGAAGAGCAAAAGAATGACAGAGAGCAGATTCATGACACCAACCTTGCACTGATTACAGGAAAGTCATTTTCTGAACATTTCAATGAGTACCACTGAGTGGAAAAATCAAAGCATTCATTTTTACAAAATCCAGGACCTTACAAAAGTTTGCATTTCTGAAGAACAAAAGACAAGAATGGAAGCCTCCTATATGTAACAAACTACTGATACTGGTCTTTCTTAGCACACCTGGCTTCCTGGTGCCTTCTGCCATTAACACACACAACACACACACGCAGTCAGACATTTTTTCTTTTGATGTATATCTGTGATGTGCCTTCCATGCCAGGTACTCGGCAAGATGCCACCTGGAACACAAAGTGGTCAGAACCAGCTCCTCTTTAGAAAGCGACACTCCAGACCTCAGCAGCATCTGGACCCGGCCATACCTGACAGCACTCCAGACCTTAGTGGCATCTGGAGCGGCTGTACCTGCTGACGGCACTCTGGAAGGCTGGAGCAGCCATACCTGATTGATGGTCTTTTCCATTTGCACTAAGCCCAGGTTGGGAAGTGTGTTCTTTATGAAGTCCACTATGGTTTCCAGGTTCTCATGCTGCAGGATCAAGGGCTTATGGCTTCCCAAAAGGCTTAAAGCCACTTTAAATATGACCTCTGATCCCTGAAGAAAGATCATATCTAAGAAGACACAGAAATGCAGAGTTAAGTCCTGCCAGCTCCTGACAAAACACCACTCTCTTTTCTCTTCCTCACACTAACAAGTAGAAGGGTGGGAAACTGAATCCAAGTTACAAATTTTGTTTCCTTTTAAAGAGCCTGTTATTTCAGACAGTTGTCAAGACACTACTGCAAATGATAACAATTAAAAACAACAGATAAATATATGGCTTAGGTTTTGTCACAGGTTCAGATAAAAAATTTTCTACTCTGAAAAAACAAATTCAAAAAATCTTCCAAGTTGAGAAAAGTTTTATTAGTTTATGATTTTTTTCCCATAGGGAAAAAAAGATTTTTTTTTTCCCTTCGAGACAGGGTTTCTCTGTAGCTTTGGAGCCTGCGCTGGAACTAGCTCTTGTAGACCAGGCTGGTCTCAAACTCACAAAGATCCGCCTGCCTCTGACTCC
>JAQHUG010000248.1:963062-975101 GCA_028555095.1 Dicrostonyx torquatus | reverse complement strand
CCTCTCTGGCTCTGAACAGAAATCTTTGAAATTATGAGATTACATGTGCTTAAAAGTAAAAGAGGTGACTAATGGGCGGGACTGTGTAGAGCAGGGTCTGATGTGCTCACAAGATAAGGACTCCTGGGCAACCAAGCCTGACTAGACAGTTACACAATCAAGAATGACCATAGGCTGACAACATAAGCCGCTCACTGACAGGAGAACGCTGGCTGGCAGACGCGTGGAGGAGCTCACCAAAGACCCTGGCGACAAAGCCGAGCGGGAACTGTGAGGCGAACACCGTGAGAAACCAGGGAGCCGCGTAGAGGCTGGGGCCGATCTCCTGCTCTTCCAGGTGGTTGTAGAGGTCTCTGTGGTAATCATGGAGGAGCCGTGACAGCTGGTACATCTGGATCTGCAGGAACACACATCCACAGGGGCTGACAACTGTGTTCCTACTCCACTATGGACTTACTACTCATCATCTCACAGGGTGGGAGGGGACTTTGTGCCCTGCTTCTGTTCTACTTGGCTTAGGGTATCCACTGACTTCAGTGACTAATGCATCCCCAGGGCTCCTGGGAACAGCCTCTCACGAGGTCAGTGGAAGAGGCCCAGAGTGATAATGTTGGGTCAGTTTCTACTTCCTTCATTGTCCCCTTGTGTTCCTTGGCTCAGAGACCCTTGATGCCTGCCTGTAAAAGCATCTCACAAATTCCCTTACAAATGCACATTCTTAGAAAAACTCCAATCAAGGGGAATTTCATACAAAAAGTTCCAGCTAGGTAGCAGCAAACCAACGTCACCTTTATTATGGCTCCAGAGAGTAAATCCGCTGTCTGCACTCAACAGCCAGTTCCCTCTGGACTCCCAGAATCACTCCAGCAAACCAATTTCTTAGGTTTATTAACAAAGAAACACAGATTCTGAGCAACTTAAAGCAAGATATGCTTAAGACGAACAACAACAACAAAACCTTTTCAGGCTAAAGTTCCAACAGGAAGCTTACCCCATTCCGTGTAGCCTGTGGCTCACACAGGACCTTAAGCAGACTAAAGCCCAAAGACAAAGCAACTCAGAGAAGACCGGAATCAGACATGAGGCACTGGGGTGGATATGTATGCCCCATACAACTGGGAAAACCGAAATACAACTTAGGTCCTAAGTTTTCTTTGGCATCCTCCAAGCTTCTGAGTGAAAAGCTCATTCTGCTAAAGCATGAAAAAGCCTGTAGAGTATGTTAAGTGCCAGAGAGCTGAAACACTCCACTCTGGTGACAGCTGTCAGTCAGTGTCACAGTGGAGACAGTGGTGGGATGGAGAAGGAGCCTGCTCAGGGAGCTAGTCTCACAGTGGGTGGCTTGCGTTTGTGAGGTTCACGTTCACGGGGTTCACACCTCCAGCGAGAGTCCAATGGACTTTCAATAACACATACTGGTGTTTTCAAACCAAGCCCTCGGTTCTAATGGTACACCCTAAAGCCCTCCTGGGAAACGCACAAATGAACATGTCCTCCAACAGTTAGGCAGTGCTTAGGGACACCTCCAGATCAGGGTCCAGAGCTATCTCCGTTTTGGAAAGTAACAAGTACAGTGCCTGTCAAGGGGGACACACTGCTGTGTTGGTTTCTCTCCTTCCGTCCTTTCCTCCCTCCCTACCTGGAAGCTGGGGTTAGAATCCAGAACTTTACCGCACGTTAGGAAAACACTCAACTACTGAGCTACATCCCTAGACTTTTTGTTTGTTTTTGAGACAGGGCCTCACTATGTAGCTCAGACTAAACTCATCTGTACAGCCAGGAAAGCCTACAACTTTGGATTCTCCTGCCTCGGCCTCCTAAAACTGGGGCTTACACACCAAGACCAGCTTTGTTTTCTTTGGATAAACTTGTTCGTTCACTGGCAGGATTTCTATTCCATTTCAGGCACTGCTGGAAACTAGTGTACAACTCGGCAAAATCTTTTCCTCTCACTAAGGAAATCAGGACAGCAGACAGTAGGAAGTAAGTAACTAAGGTGATTTATGGCAGGAAATGTGTTGTCCTGAAGGCAAGGAACAAGACAGAATGAAATGGCATGTCTAGGGTGAGGGGACGCAGGGTCAGTATAGGCAGGAAGAGCTTCTGTGATACAGTATATGACAGTGTAGCTGAACCCTGGATGACAGAAGTGGGGATGGAGAGAGGATCCCAGGCAGAGGATAGAGCTGATCACAGGTCTGGAGACACCAGTAACATTGCTAGGAAGGGAAGGGATAGGAGTTAAGGTCCTGGAGCCAGACAGGCCTGGATTTAAATTCCAACTCTGCCATTGGCTCGCTGCGTGTCCTGGGCCAACTTCACATTTCTGTCTACAAGCTGACCCAATTAATAGTACCACCCTGAGAGCCATTATGGGAAGTACATATATCAATGTCTAACACAGAGTGAGTTATCGGCAGCCACCAGTGGAGAAGAACCTAGATTCGCCCAAGAGGAAGGATGCACATCTCCAGCATCTCTTTATTTACATCACAGGGATGCTTGGTACCTGCAAAATAATCATGTCTGGCCGATACTGTTTCCGCAGCCCCATGTCGAACATCAGGAACTTGAGCATCTTGAATGCCTCTTCCTCACTCATATGAAGAAGCAAAATGCCTGCCACAAAGCTGAGGCCTTGGCAGTATCCTACTTCCTGGTCCAGAAGCGAGTAGGCCTTCAGGATGTTGTAAAGTGACAGCTGACCTGCTCCGAGCTGGGCAGAGAAGTATGGGTGCGTTGGAAATGTTCGCCCTGCGAAAAGAACACAGGTCAGGTATAGCATACACGAGGCCCACGGAACCAGAGAAGCAGCATGCTGTGGGCCAAGGATGCTAACATCTGTGTCCTCAGTACCATCTCCGCTCTGTGGAGGTGGTCAGCAGGTGGTAGGTCCTAATAAAACATCTGCATCAATAAACGGCAGATAGCTCTGTCGTTGTATTTAGTTTGTTTGCTTTTGAGACTGGGTCCCAGTTTACAGCTGTGGCTGGCCTAGAATTTGTTTGCTGTGTAGACCAGGCTAGACTCTAACTCACAGAGAGTAGCCCATCCCCTCCCTCCCAGGTGCTGGGATTAGAGGTGTGCACCACCATGTCCAGGGAGTGGTGGTTTCGGTAGAATAAGTTATAATTACTTTTCGTCTAGTAAATATCTGTGTTTCACATTTGGATTGAAACAAGAAGAAAGTCACTGGTCCTGACAACAGAACTCCACTTCTTAAGAACACGGTTCTTTCCAGACATCAACCCTAGCCCGTGTCATTCATACGCTGGGGCACATCTTGGTCACAAGCTTTCTAGACCATGAGTTCTGCCCACAAGTGGGTCTCACCACGGGATTCTTCTACACTTTTAAACCAGAGGCTGAGATCTTAGATAGGCCAAGGGATAGCAGGTTTTTTCTTTACTCAAAACGGTGACCTTCTGAACAGGGAATAAAACAAGTCTTAAAATCATGGGGCTGGAGAGATGGTTTAGTGGTTATGAGCACTGACTGCTGTTTCAAATGACCTAGGTTCGACTCCCAGCACCAGCACCAGCACCCACACAGTGCGTCCAACTATTTGTGACTCAAGTTCCTGGAGATCTACCCAATATTCTCCTCTGACCTCTATGGACATAATAAGTAAATAATTATTTTTAAAAAAGAAATAAAAATCATGACTATTTCCACAAAGTTGGTACCAAAATAAAAAAAGACATGGGCCAGTGAGAGGGCTCAGTGGGGCTTGCCGTCAGGCTGACAGCTGGATTGTGATCTCCAGGGACACACATGGTAGAAGAAGAAAACTAACTCTGTAAGCTGTCCTCTAAGCAACATGTGTGCTACGTCACAAGTGTGTGCACAAATAAGTAAGGCTGTCACAAGTTTACAATGTAAATTAAGTTTTAAAAAACTTTTTTTGCCTTGTTTCATTCATGAGTCTTTTATTGCTGATACCTGTCAAACCCTCTTGTGACATCCCGGTGATAGATGGAGAAGAGGGTTTCTAAGGAACAGTGATGAGAAAGCGCCACATTAAAGAGTCACAGAGGTGCATGGGACCAGGGTGGACACGGGTGAGAACCATGGCCTGGCAGGTCATCTGGGCCACAGCAACTGCTGGCCAGAGTTACTGAGCAGCAGCATCAGGAGGACAGAGCCACAGGTTTGTCCTCAGCCTCTCTAGAAAGCATCTACTTCATCTTGATGAAACCTGGCTGAACCTGGGTTTTCAGAAGACAGCCACAGGCTCCTGCTTTTCATTCCCTGTTCCCTTCCTGTCTCTGCTACCTCTTTCTCCAACACATTCCCCAATCACTCTGTGTAGTCACCCTCCTGTTAGGGGGAAGCAAGCAGCAGTGCACACAAAACAAATACTCCCCTGCATCCGTCTGGATGAGTACACTCCTTTCCTACTCCCAGATACCCCTTTAGGCTGGGTGAGGCCTGTGAGGGAGATTCCCAAGCCCTTGTTCCACTGCGGACCCCACTGAAGGTGTGCACACGAGCAGAACAGGCAATCACTTTTGTTAAGCTCTGAGTAATGGCCGCATACGGCTCTGCTGCGAGCTATAATGAGAATTTAACCCTGCCCAGCTGCCATATTAAAGATACAGGTAGGGCCAACAAGATCGCTCAACAGGTAAAGGCACCTGCATATAAGCCTGGTGACCTAAGGAACTCACATGGGTGGAAAGAGAGAGCTGACATGACAAAACTGTCTTCAGATCTCCACACATGTACCATGGCACACCTAGTCACACATATACATCATATACAAACACAATATTTTTCTAAGTAAAGGTAGAATTATTTTTGAATAAGCCGTTTTGTTTAATTAAACATCTACAATATTATCATCTCAGTATGTAACCAATATGAAAACATCAAGGCATTTTGCCTTCTCTTTTCATATGGCGTTGAATTCCAGTGTGTTCTTATGACAGCACACCTTAATTTGGACTCATCACATTTCAAGAACTGCACAGTCACTTTTGGCTTCTGTACTGAATAGGCAAGAGTATCGTTTTCCTTGGATTATCAAAAGCAGGTAGCATACACCCTTCTCACTCCATTCCATTACTGGTTCGCAGGCACACAGGAGCACGCTTTAAGACAGGCCAGTCTAGCATGAATACCCCTCTTCCCTATTTAAAAAGGTGTTTATTTATTTACTTACTTATTGGGTAAGTCAAAGGTTATGTACATCTTACATGTGACAGCCAGAGGACAAGTTGGAGAAGTCAGTTCTCTCTTTCAGCTTGGAGGCAAGCCGAGCCACCTCACCATCCCACTATCTGCCGTTCTTTTAGCCCTGTGCTTCTCGCTTCCAGTCAGAGGATCCTGGGAGTCTGTGAAGCCTGTTTAGAGTTTCTGTTTTCAACTATAGATCCGTATAAAGTCAGTCTTTCCTTTGTTTCCTTCAAAGAATATAACCACAGCAGACTAAATGAAGGTAGCATGATAATCCTGTTGGTCCTATTAAGTAAGCTATGAAAGTTATTTTAAAACTTATGACACAATGTCATAAACCATCACTCATTTTCTTTCGGAAGATAGTTGTTTTTCATTTTATAGTGAGCTTCTCAGTTATTTTAAAATGAAAACTTAAGTAGTTTTAACTGTGTCCGTTCCAATTTCTAATGCAGTAAATATTAACACATTTTCTGTATAAGCCAAAGCTCTTTGGGCTCCTCGATTTTAAAGAGAAAGGGATCCTGACCTCCCAAGTTAGGAAATCTCTGTTCCAGGCAAACACAGCTTCTCTGCCTTTCCGGCTGCAAATCTAGAAAAGGGGAAGGCAGGGTACAACAAAGAGAATGGACCATCCGGATTAAAAACGCTTCCTGGACAAGCCACTCCTGTGAAGCCAGGCTAGTGTGGCAGCCCCAGGAAGGGAGGGAGGCACACCCCACCGCACAACCTCATCAGGCCTTCTGGAAGTCACCTCGGGGACACAGCCCGGGCCTTTGTGATGTATACCAGGGGCCTTGGCAGTCTACAAACCTCACTGCTCACTCAAGGCTGCTGACCACAGGTAAAGCAGCGGCGGCGGCTGCGTGCTGTTTGGCAAACTTTGGAAATAATACAATGAAAACCCAGGGCCAAGTCTCTCCCGCAACGAGCCTGGCAGAAGAACCCCTAGGCACACCACTGGCTCTAGAAGACCCTGCCAGAGGAGAGTAAGAAACTGAGGAGTCCTTGCACAAACCCACCGGAATAAGACCTCCTTCTTTAGTAAACTACACATTATAATTTACCAGGAGAACTGGTAGAGAACTGCGGGGCCCTTCAATCTCTGCTAAAGGAGACGCAGGCTACCTTCATAGACCAAAACAATCATTAGATGGAAACTGTCAGATGGGCACAAGAAACCCCTGGACTAGGGAGATGGCTCGGTGGGTAATAGCACTTGCTGTATGAACACAGAAGATGGAGCACAAACCCCCAGAATCCACATAAGTAGCGGATGTGGTCACAAGCATGCCTATAATTCCAGCACTGCGGGTGGGTGGAGTCAGGAGGGTTTCCGGGCTTGCTGGCCACCAGCTTAGCTCCAGGTTCAGAGAGACCCTGTGTCAAAGGCACAGGTGGAAAGTGATAGAACTAGACATCAGATTTGGGCTCTGTGTGCACCACTCCAATGAGCTTCCTACAATGCACAGCACATCTAGGTGCACAAGAAGACCCTCTGCAATTGCAGCTGATGGCATGGGTGTGCTTTGTCCTAAGTGCTTAAGTGTCCAGAGACTCTGGAGTGAGTTAGCATGACTCCTGGGACTAGCTCCCGGGGCTCTGTACGTGAGCACCTGTGCCAACCTGCCACCTAGGATTTCAGGTGGGCAGCCTAAACCCGGATATGGTGGGAGTCCCGACACTGAAAACTAAACCCCAGAGGTCTTTTGAGGTGTTGACGGCTGCCAAGACGTTTCTGGAGACCACAGGCTGACTGGAAGGGTGCAGGAAAGGAAGGAAATCGTACTCATTTATCGTTCACACTTTGCTTCCTTGCTGCGAGGTGACAGGCTGGCTCAGCGCTTGCTGCCGCTACTGCTGTTGCAGTAACACACTCTGACACAGCAGCTGGAGAGAGAGGATCTATCTGAGTTCGCAGCTGAGGGAAGTCAAGGTGGCAGGCACTGGAAGCAGCTGGCCACATTACATCGGAAGTCAGAAAAGAGCAGTGAGTGTATCCGTTGCTCTCCCCACAGTCCAGAATGCCCTGCCCAGGGAATGTCCTGCTCACAATTTAGACAGACCTTTCCACATCGCTTAGTCATAATCAAGATAACCCGCAGAGGCCTGCCCAGAGGCCAGTCTCCCAGGTGACTTCAGATTCTGTTGGGGTGACAACTGACACTGACAAGTCACCCAGGGCATATTTAGAATGACCAAACAAAGTGAGTTCATGTTGAGATGTCGATAATATCAGAAGCACACACTCTTCCGAATAATTCGTGGTGCTGTTGGAGCAGGAATTTATTACACTCCAGAACTGTGATGTTTAACTGATTTCCACAGAACAGAGTCCAGTCTCAGGCTGGACACAGGCTAGTGTGCCTGCAGAACAAAGTCTAGGCATATTTCTGTCTTTTGCCATCAAGGTTTTTTACCTGTTTTATTGTACCCTTCAGTTAGCAATAAAGACCTGCTCATCTTTTATGAATTCTAAAAAAACACAGAGAAAATTTTGCCTCAGGTTTGAAGCCCCTGGTTAAAACACATTTAAGTGGAAAGAAAGCCCTTGACAGTATCTAGCCTGACCCTGCACTCTGATGGACGTGCTCTGCCTCTCCCTGCCAGCACAGGCGACCCTGCCAGGCCTGGGTTTCACAGGGGAAGCATCTCTAAGAAGCCTCTCAACAACGTTTCTGAGATCAGAAATGGCGGCACACTTGTAATTGAGGCAATGGGGATGTAGGCAGGGGGCCTTGGGGTTTGGACCACACAGTGAGATCCTGACTCAGGAACCCACCGAGAGACTCATGGGACCCTCATGGAGTCACTTCATATATGGTAACAACCCACAGTAACAAGACTGCAAGGACTTGATAATAGAGACGGGAGGGGCAGTTCCAACCAACTCCTGCTCTGACTTAATGGTGTTTCTGTGTTCTTTCTTTCTTCCTTTTTTTTTTTTAATGACTGTTTTTTTTAAATATTATTTACTATGTATACAAGGGCACCAGACCTCATTACAGATGGTTGTGAGCCACCATGTGGTTGCTGGGAATTGAACTCAGGACCTTTGGAAGAGCAGGCAATGCTCTTAACCACTGAGCCATAGCCCCAGCGACTGGATTGTGTTCTTTCTACCAAGTCCCCTGTCCCCCGACTCACTCCCATCACAGGAGAGGCTGCGCAGAGTCACTGGGTAGAGACAGATAATTGCTGACATGCTAGGATGGGTGCCCAGGAAGATAGATGTTTGGAACCCCCACCAACAGCCAGAAGTGAACAGGAGCCCAGACACAAGGCAGGGTCTTGGCATTTCATGTTATCACCCAGGATGGATAGATGGAGCTGGAGCCAGGGTGACACCTGCTAAGCCTGGTAGCTTTCTCCAGGCTGGCTGTGGTCTGAGCGACATGTAAAGAAGCAGTAAGCAAAGCCAGGAAGTCAGGCCATGAGGCACGAAGACGAAGGACTCTGCACAGAGCCTGTCAAAGCTCTGCCCCCGCTCTTGCTTCCACAGTAAACTAACTGCACAGTCCGCAGCAGGCCGTGCAGAGATGAAGTCAGGCCACATCTGAAATCACATTCTATAAACTAGAGAACATGACCAAATGTAAGGTTGACTATTTTTACTCTCTGAAGGAACAAATCTTGCAAAAATCTGTTTAAGCAAAAGGCCCGGTTTCATAAAATAAAGCAAGAGATGGGAAAACAAACCCATGAAAAGCCAAAAGACTTCCCACCAATGGGGCTTTTTCTTCTGGCCACTATAGGAAAGCCACTTTGAAGGAACTAGAAAGTGATGTCACTCTATAGCACACACCTTCCCTGGGCCCAGAGACTGCCATTGTAGATACAAAGTACACAGCGTGGACTCAACAACAGCTGGTGGGGTGAGGTGGGCTCTGGTGTGTCCCACTAGTAGGGACAGCGGCCAGAGCTGGAGGCCTTCTGGGCTAGGCTTACTTGATGTCAACTCAAGCAGAGCCAGAGCCCTGCAGAAGGGTACCCGGACTTCAATTCTGGGTCTGGGCCAGCAACCAGGATTTCTGGTTCACATAGGGACAAGAGCTAATGCTGGCAGGATCCCTGGATAAGTCCTAGGAGCCTGGTGGAGGTAACTTGGGACACAGATTACTGCAAATGGAGGTTCTTTAGACCCTTGGGAGGAGGTCTGGAGGTCATCCAAAGTGGAGACCAGGCAAGCACTGGGCCAGAGGTGAGGAAAGAGAAGGGTCAACACAGTGGGGGGCTGGGTGGAGCTGGCCTTGGGAGCAGAAGGGAGAGGGTGGGGCAGATCAGGGGCAGGGAGGATGTGAATCAGGCTGTTTTCTAGGGGAGAGGCCACTGAGCTTGGGCTCAGACAAACACTACTTCCTAGGGCGAGGCCTGGTGGGGGTGGGGCCAGGGGTGTGTGGCCAAGCTGGACTTCATGTTCTTTCTGCAGAAAAGTGGTGACATTCAAGCAGTCTGAGGCAGAGGGCTGACCATGCTCAGGAAGAGTGAGGGCCACGCAGACAGGAAGCCAATGGAACAAAATGCAGAACAGGGAGGGAAGTCTCGCCCCCATTTCCTCTCCTCCTCCCAAGCTATGGAGGAGGGGGGAAGGCAGGAGAGAGGTGGTCTGCACACACCCTGTCACACTCCTACGCCCACTTCAGCTCACATCACATGACAGGAACATGATGTCACTGCTTCTGTTACTTATCTGCCAATGTGCGAACAGCCATCCACCCTCAGGGTCACTGAAGGGCTTTGACTGGAGGCCTGCCATGCCAGTCAGCATCACCCTTTACCTGCCTAGCATCTCCTTGGCCACATGGAGATGTTCTTCCTGCTGGGCTTGAAGTCTTAGGGATGGCAGAATGACAGGGGGCAGGCCCAGTACCTCTGCTCTCACGACCATGTGACTTGATTGCTCAATGTCAGTTTCCTTTCCTCATTTCTGAGGACAGAGGGTCAGGTTCCCAGAGAGGAGGTGGGAGGTGTGTGAGAGTGCCTCCCAACCGACATGGTAGAAAGATACAGTACCTGCTATGTGTGGGGCACTGTCCACACAGCCCATGTGCAGCCATGGACCGCGGCGTCCTACCGAGCAGAAACAGGGGTTAGGAGGGAACAAAGTTCTCATGTCACACTGCTATTGAAATATTTATTTATACAGGTCATAGGACCTCTCTGTGCACTTATCTGTGTGTAATGTGAAAGATGACATTTAAAGCCAGCACTACAGAGTAGCCTGAAGACTGTATGGAAGCATGAAGTGTATGGCTTGAAACTCCTGCCTGACCCAGCCTACCTTCTCCACTGCGGCTGCAGCAAGTGAAGTACCCACAGAACGGGGCCACTGCAGTGCCCGGAGCAAAGACAGGGGACGTGGGGGGAGGGGGAGCGCAGAGACGGCCTCGGCACCCAGAACTGGCACTCTGGTAGCAGGACCACATGCTCCACCAGCAGTAGATGAGCTGCAGCCACGGAGCCAGCACCCCGCAGCAGAGACAGGCCTTGTGAGAGGGCGGAGAGGGCACCCAGCCACCGCCACCCGATTAGCCACCAGCAGTCTGAGCGCCTCTTGTTCAACGTAATTCCATTCTAAGTCAGCGAGGTCTTCCCCGTGGCAACTGCAAAGACATCCAGCACACTGCTTCCTCCTTGAGTTTAAAAGCTATTCCAGAAGTAAGACACTGTCCACGTTCCAAGAGGAGACTGCAAACACAGCAGCTTTCCACAGCTTTTCTGACGAGTTCTGTTTGTACACCACACTCCAGGGAATGTTTCTAAAACTAAGCCAAGCCAGTGCACTTCTGTAAAACTAAACCAAGCCAGTGTGTTTCCCAGGATGCTTCTTCAGGGGGCCGCAAACTATCGTTGGAAATATGAATTACTGAACTAAAGCAGAATTATGTCTCTACATCCTTAATGACCACTTACCCTTCTCCATGCCCCAGAACATGCCAAACAGAACAAGCCAGGCACCGTGCAAAAAGGGAGATGCTTATGCCCTCTCAGAGGACGTCTGTGACCACTGTAGGGCCTTGAAATGAAGTCTCAGCACTCAATTGCAACTGCTAAGCCCAAGGGCAGATCACTAAACGACCTGGCCATCTCTCCAGATTTCTCACGTATGGAACATCCACTCTCGTCTCCAGCGGGTGGGCAGACTCACCGAGGTCGATGAGAATGGCGTGCTGCTGGGAGGTCAGTTTCTTCAGGAGCTCTTTGTAGGGCACATCCTTTGGTTGCTGTTTACTGGGAAATGGATGTCTAAGGAGAAACTGCTCGGCTAGAAATTTCCAGATCTCACCCCGGTGATGACGTGGCACACCTTTAACAGAGTGGAAAATGTTAAACCAGACGTTATGCACAGAATTCAGATCACTGATAAAAAAAAATGAACTGTGTCCTTTCTCGCTGCTGCAAATTCATGAGTGGTGTGTGTTCTTTGTGAGTACCCGTGTGTATACATGTGCAGGGGCATGTGTGTATGGGTACGCATGCATGTGGAGGACAGAAGACACCCTCGGGTGCTGCTCCTCAGGAACACCATCCACTCTACTCAGAGACATGGTCACTCACTGGGTTGCATTACCCAAGCAGGCTACACTGGCCAGTGAGCCCGAGGCAGCTGCCCATCTCTGCCTCCTTAGCATTGGGATTACAAGCATGTGTGGTCACTTCCAGCTTTGACCTGGGTTCTGGGAACCAAACTGAGGTCCTCATGCTTGTTAGGCAGATCTTTTTTTTTTTTTAAAGATTTATTTATTTATTATGTATACAACATTCCTTCCATGTATGCTTGCATGCCAGAAGAGGGCACTAGATCTCATTATAGATGGCTGTGAGCCACCATGTGGTTGCTGGGAATTGAACTCAGGACCT
>JAQHUG010000248.1:877575-937097 GCA_028555095.1 Dicrostonyx torquatus | reverse complement strand
AATTAGGCTCACAACTTTCTTTCTCGATGTCACCTTCTTTGTTCACGAGGCTTGGAAATGGAGGAAAAATAGATGAAAGAGGCATGAGAGGCATTGAAAGGGTAAGACCAAGACAAGGTCAGGGTGCACTGGAACGTCACAGGTCAATGTAAGGAGCTTTGCTCCTGCTAGCCATCTTGTTATGGGAGACAAATGAGTCCCGCTGTAGTTACACCAGTGTGCATTTGCTCAGACACAGTCTCTACATGATCTGAGTTTTGATGGCTGGAAATGAGAGAACAGAAGGACAAAGACAACTGAGCATCAGGAAGTGAGGAGGGGCCCCACAGGAGGAAAGCCAACCCCATCCCCACCTTCCAATCAAAGTCCCATGGAGGGTTTGAAAGAAAATAGCCTCCAAAGGAAGTGACACTATTAGGAGGTGTGGCTTTGCTGGAGTAGGTGTGGCCTTGTTAGAGGAACTGTGTCACTGTAGGGGTGGGCTTTGCGGTTTCCTATGCTCTAGACACCACCCAGTTGTCACAGTCCACTTCCTGTTGCCTTCTGATCAAGATGCAGCCAGCATGATAATGGACTAAACTTCCGAAACTGTGGCCACCACCTCAATTAAACACTTTCCTTTATAGGAGTTGCTGTGGTCAAGGTGTCTCTCCACAGCAATAGAAACCCTAAGACAGAGGGGTTCTAATCTAAGGCCCCACTGAAGCCTCACAGGGCTGAGGAAGTCAAATGGTTCTATATACCCCACCATACCCCTAAATGTAGACCATGGCCTGAGGAAAGGCTGAGACCAACAGGCAAAAGGAAAACTTTCTCTTGGTAACTGGGGAAGATACAACTGCAACATATATCCCCAGAATGGGGACTGAGGGAAGACAGTAAAACCGGCCAAGACTAGACGTGGCTGTTCATCCCAGAAAATAGAATCTACCAAAATGTGTTTACCCAAAGCCCTCCAGCTAAAGTGCCCCGGTAAGAAACGAACCACATTCTGTCTCAGCATTCTGTGGGAAATTCAGTTCTCTCAATTATAAAATTTGTCATTTGCCACTACCAATTACATTCAAAATTATGCAAGACCATAACTACAGTGTTTCTGCTTTTGTAAACAATGTTTAAAATCTTTTAGGACTTAGGCTGAAAATATTTTCATTTGTATGAAAGCCCTAAAACAAATTTACTTGGAAAAGTCCATTTAGAAACAGCATAATGCATCTGTTGGCTTTGTCTCAGGATTTTCACAAAAGCAAGAGCTTGCTGAATGGGTCAAGAGCTGTAACCCTGGAAGTGCCAACCAACACACAGCATCACCACTCCAAGGTTCCTTTCTTTAAATGTAAAGGACAAAAACCATCCGACTAGGCAGATCTTAAACCTCCCAGAGCTTTGGGGTTCCTGGTAATGCCTAAAATGTGTGCTTTATTAGCGAGTCATCAGGTAAGACCACAAAACTTCCAACTGGAGGCATGCTCATTTACTATGGCACAGCCTCTCTCTGCAAAAGGACTAGCTGAAGTGCTCAGACCAGACAAAACTCTTGGCAATTTCTTCCTAAAACTGGGAACAGTTCATCTGTGCAACTAGAGTGGATTTAATGTTAATTAGAACTGACTGGAACTTAGCCGTAGAGGGAGCCATAGGTCCGTTATTCATTCTGTCCACCATCCCTAAATGAGTAGCAACACCCAGGACTTCTGTGTGTGTAAACGCGGAGACACTAGATGCTTAAGACACACTGAGGAGAATCACTATAGCTGCTGCTCATAGTCAGTGAGTTTCATGCAAAGAAAACAGTGTGTGGCACCCCAGTCTGCTACAGGTTACAGTTCTATTTTGCATTCTGATGTCTCTCTTACTTACTACTCCAAACTTTTGGGGGCCAAATTTAGATCAGAAGATGATGAGCCCTTTCCTGTAAGTGACTGGGACCTTGAGGGTGCCTCTCCAAATAATTCAATCTCCAGAACCAGTAACTTTTTGGTGATGCCCAGAAGTCTGTTTCCACAACAGCATTCTGGGTTGTGCTAAGCTTGAGGATAGCTGAAGGAAATGTGGCACCTAGTAAATGCCACCAACCCATGACCCTCTGGCTGGCTCCCAGGGGAAAAGGCAAGCTGTGGGAGCCCTGTAGGAGGCCCCTTGGATACTCGGTTTACCATGAGCTCTTGAGGGCAGGACCAGGATGCAAGAGCTGAAGCGAAAGCAAAGACAGTCTGCAGGGAAGACTTAGGTGCCAAGATCCCTGCTCCCTCTAGCTCTCAGTTGGCATAACCAGCCCAATGGGTCAGAGGTACAGGTGCGTTCCTGGGAAGGGAGTTTCACACCAAATCACTCTTTAGGGCTGGGCTCAAACCCAAGGCCTTGTGGATTCCAGGTAAACCTCTACGAGCATATTACACCCCTAGCCCTAACTCCCTCTGTTGGGGGCTGTGGACCCCCGGACCCTCAATTTCTTAAAGAAACTTGTTATGCTTGCAGCTGCTCTGAGCAAAACAACTTGCTTTCCTGTGTCTGCAGCTGCTCTGAGCACGAGATCCTCAGGAGTTCCTGATGGCAGGGGAGTGGTTTCTGGTGGCTTACAGCTGAGAGTTAGGGCGTGGCCATTGGGCAGGGAAGGCACTATATAAGCTGCCCTGGAACACAATAAAGTGGGCATTCAAGAATGACCCATGTCTCTGTCTCTGTGTGTTTCAATCTCCAGTCCCTTGCCCGGCTAGTGAACAGTCCTGTAGTGCTGGCAGTAAGCTACAGGCATAGTACCGTAGTACACATAGTACTAGGCAGTAAGCTACAGGACCGCAGTACATGTAGTAGCACGAACATTACATCTTTTTTTTAACAGTCATCCACAAAATCCCCTTTTCCAACAATGCTTCAAACAGTACGGTTCCTAACAACCAAAAAGTGGAAACAACCCACATGTCTACTGGCTGGGAAGTGTCACGCAGAATGTAACATGCCTGCAGGTTGGGGCACTGGTATCCTTCAAAAGGATGAGGCACTGACAGATGTGACAATACCGAACACCTAGGGAACATCAGAGAAATGGAAGGAGCCAGCAGAGGGCCATCTTTTCTGCAGATCATTTACAGGAAGTGTCCAGGATACACCAATCTACAGGAACAGGATTAGTGATTGTCAGCGAGGGATGGGATGTGAAGGGATGGTTAGAAAGTTTTTTCTAGTGACTTAAGAATTTTAAAATTGCATTGTGGTGATGGCTACACAATGTTGTGAACAGATCTAACAATAGCAACACTGAACTGTAAGCTTTAAATGAGTGATTTGTACAGTATACGAACTGTTTCCCCCCAAAAGCTACTTCTTAAGTAGAACTGAGCTGTTTCTTCCAAAGAAAGAATCCCTTCCCAGAGCTCATTCTCCCCTCCCCTGCAGGGTCAAGGGAGGCTGTTGGGCACATGGTTGAGGACGCCAGTTTGAGTAAGGCCAGCAAGCAGGTGCAGTACAGAAGTCAGAAGACAGTCACTATGGGGGAGCCACTCCCTGCAGGGCCGGGAGCCTCCTTGCACCCTGCTGGCCACACTCTTACCACAGCCTTCCTTTTGAGGCTGGTTCATGTCTGCACAAGTCCACAAATTTTATCCCCCTGAAAACATTTTAAACTTCGTGCCACAGGCCTTGTTTTAAATACTTCAACAGCCACTGGAAGCCTATAGATTAAAGTTTAATGGTAAAACATAAGCTAGATATGGAAAAACACATCTGTAGTTCCACTCACAGGATTGGGAGTTCAAGGCCGGCCTTAGCTACACAGAGTTCGAGGTCAGTATTAGATCCTGTGTTCTCCTCAAAATTAAAACTAAGGACAAGAAATTAAAACCTTCTATTTTGGACTTTATCCTGGGGGCACACAAGCAGGCTTGAAGCAGTCACTTGACCCTATGAAGGAACTCCCTGTCAGCTGGGTACCTGGGTGCTGCAATCAAGTGACAGTCACCTGACTGGCCATTCAGCTCCTATGCTGCAGTACACGGCCCTCAGCTCTACTCCATGAGTCTTGCAACCAAGCAGAAGTTGTCAGGGTGATGATGTTTTTAAATCACCCCATAAACAGGGGAAGGACTAGCTGTTTAAATTCTAGAGGCACACCAGGAAAAGCTGACAGTGCTGGCTTAGCAGTTCAGTGGTGACAGGCACACGAGCAGCCAGCCAAAGTCAGCCACTGTGGCTGCCTTGACTTCTGAAGAGACATGCCAACACACACACACACACACACACACACACACACACACACACACACACACACACACACACACACACAATCAGATCACTGGCCTGAAAGACATCATCTCAAAACCTGGTCTTCACTCACCATAGAAAAGCAAAGTTCAAGGACAGTAAACAAAAACCACCTTGTCAGGGGTGGTGGCAATGCCTGCAACCCCAGTATCTGGGAGGCTAAGGCAGCGGCTCCTATATCTAAGTCCTACAGAACAAAACCCATATCAAAATAGACTAATTAAAAAAAAATCACATCTGTCAACTGGACACATTCAGCTTCTTCCTTGTTTTGCTCTTGTAACAAAATCCTTTAGAAAGAGAGAAACTTGATGTCAGAGCTCCATGTTCAAGTAAGTTGCAAGCGGGCAGGAAATACAACTATCTCAACAACTCACAAACAAAACATGCTGGGGAAGGAAGCAAGTTCTTTTGGGGGGGGGGGATAGGAACCTAGAGCCATCGAGACAAGGGAGAAACACTGCCACCAAGTGGTGACAGCGACTCCAGTCACCCCTGAGCTTGCCTGGTCTCAATGCAGCAGCAATCAGAATCATCAGGAGCTTCCAAAACAAATCCCAGCATGATTTGGGGACTTCAAATCTTTCAGTACCAGCTTGGGCACCTAAAATCTTCCAGGATGACTAGGGATCTGGCTCAGCAGGTAGAGTCTTTGCCTTGCATGCATGCAGCCCTCAGTCCAACCCCCAGCACTACATTAGAATAAAACAAGAACAAAATGACAAGGTTCCACCCACTACCACCACCAAAAAACAGGCATGGAGGCACACCTGTGGACTCCTAGCACTCAGAGGTGGAGGGAGGGTCAAGAGTGCTACACAGTTTAAGGACAGTCTACGCTCCTGGGGACCCAGTTTCAACAACTGAGTCCCCAGATGGCTGTGGTACTCAATGAAAGCCAAGAATGCCTAACCAAGAGGAAGTGATTGTGTAGACGTGAATATGGTGCTCATGTTATTCCTCTTCTGTCACTCATTAAAATTTCCCCCAAGGAACACAAATTCCTGAAAACAAGTCCACCACAAAAAGTGTCCTACCTTTTCCACAGGAACACAGAAGTCATACTGAAGATCGCTTACAAGCTTTAGTTGGCGCCAACTGCTTACATCTCCGTTCATGTGTTATCTAACCTAGAGTTCTTCACACTGCAAGTGGGGCAGGCTGACCCAGCTGTACTCACAAAAACCCTTTCAACTTTGGCTTCACTGGACTATATACTCACACAATGGGTTTCAAGTCAATAAATCATTCTTGTTTGTGCCAGAATGAGTTTCCTTCCCTTTTTCATGACATGTCAAAGTCTGAAGGCATCCATTGTTGGTGAAATGCACACTGTGCTATGAAATGCTCAGACGAAAAGAACTAGACCAAGACGAAAGCTGTTCCTTGGCACAGACAGAACAAAAAGATTCACTCCCATTCCAAGTGGAGCACTGCCTAAAAATTATTCCTTAATGGCAAAGAGTTCTCTTTTGTATGGTACGCTGAGAAAAGAAACTGGAGCACGCGAGCCACTGTGGATCTAGGGAAAAGCCGATTCCCAGCATCCTGTGCAGGCCTGACAAGGTGAGAGCCCTCGGCAAAGAAAACAAAAGCTCTGTAGACGCTGGGTCCTTGAGCAATCCACAGGCAAGGCTACCTGTGCAGGGGCGAGGGCAGGCAGCTGCTCTCCCAGGCCCAGCAGCAGCGCTCTGCACATTTGCTCTCAGTCCTTATCTCTGTGCTTCCCAGCCACACCCTGCTTGTCCATGCACCACACACACACACACACACACACACACACACACACGCACGTACGCGCACACACACACACACACTCGCACGACTCTTCTAGTAAAAAGCTCAGGAGGGCAGCACTTGCCCAGCAGGCACGAGATCCTGTGTTCAATTCCTAAGAATTGTTACTACTTGAGGCTCTGGGACCTTGGGAACTCCTGAGTCCCAAGCAGAAGCCCATAACAGGCTCACAGAGAGACTAGCTAGGTTGGAAGACCTGGATCATACGCATTGTGGCTGCTTACTCTAAGCCCTTTCTACTCAAAATACATTGTCCACATCCGTATCAGCCTTTCAGAAATGGAGGCACTCGGGATGTAGCTGGGAGCACACATCACAATCCATCTTTCAACAGGATTGTCCAAGGACCCCAATCTCATTAAAGCTGGTCAAATACTGTTCTGATCCATGATTGGACAAAGCTACTTAACTGACAGGTGTGTGCCTAATTTTGCCCAGGGGCAAGAGCATCACCAGCCTCTTGTCTATGGTAGAGCCAACAGAGAGGCTAATTCAAAGGCCGGGCATCTCTCCTCGAATCAGATGAGCCAGTGTGTGCCTGCCTTCAGCCATGCCTTCGGATGCATTCCTGAACACACCCAACTTACCAGAGCGTTGCCCTGACTTACTGGCACTCTCGTGATACCACCCTGGCTGAAGTGAATACTTTACCAAGTATGGTCCTTTCACATGCTCAGCGCTGCAAATCCTCCACCCAGAGAACCCACGGCACAGGAGGAGAGAGCATGCTCTCCTGGGTTTCAGAGGTGGCACCACGATATGGGAGGATCATGACGCCCTAGACTCTATATTTAAGCCACCAAGCAGCTTTTAGCATCTCTCATTTCATGATCTACGCTTGTTTCACTGTGGAAACACCTGTCTCGCCACAGTTGGGTAAAACCTGATGGTTTCCTATTTGTCATGCAGCTTTGCTTCCATGTGATGAGTACCACTCATTTGACCTACCATCTAAGATGTAGGGACCAACCCCTTTGTAGGCTCAAAGGTAGAGCTAGCCCTCTCGGACTTTGTTAAGTTAAACTTGTCAGTCCCACAAAACTCCAAGTAGTCGCTGCTGAACTCGGGTGGGGCAGGGGACACACTGGGGTATAGCTCAATGGTAGAATACCTGCCTGGCTTGTGCAAGGGCCTGGGTTCTATCCACAGCATGGGTGGGTGACAGACATATTTGAAGATGTTTCCCTAGTTTTATTAGACAGTGAGACTGTAAGTACAGTCTAACTTCCTTTCTTCAGATAGGTCTCTAATAGAGAATTCAGATATGGGAGACTTAGTTCACAGGGGCTTGGACACAGAAACTGGCATGCTGGGCTAGTGCGGTTAGAGCCGGTGTTTGTCCAGCCTAACCTCTTTATCACTACCTCTCTGTTCACTTCGTATTCCCCTTCTTTTTATGTATTTTGTCCACAGTCACTAATAGCCTTTTCTTCAGGTTTTGGCTCAGACATAAAAACTGGAATTTCTACTTTACAGACCACACCACTGATCTCATAAGCAGGACCCTTACTGAGCAGCAAGCGCCATGCTTTTAAAATGACCACTGGTTTGTGTTGGGAGCCTCTTCCTAAGGCAATGAAAGGTGTGAGTACACACATCCCTAGCTTGCTGTTCTACGTAAGGCAATAGTAAGGTACCCTCTGGTCAGCTCAGGATTAGATCGCTGGAGTCTAAATGCAGATGGGACAGCCATGCAAGCAGCTGAGTCTGTACAAGGAGCCACCAGGGTTGTTTGCTACCAGTATTTCAATGATTTTCTTTCTAATACAAAGTTTAGACAGCTGCCAGGAGTGGTAGCACCTGCCTTGAATCCCAGCTCTTGGGAAGCAGAATCAGACCAGGATACAAGGCTAGCCTGGTCTATATAGTTACAGGCCAGTCAGTGTCACACAGTGAGACTCTGTCTCAACACCTCCTGACCCAGAAACAGGCATAGGTGTGGCAAAAGTCATGATCCTAGGTTACTGGTGAGGATTTCACACAGCTCAAAGTTCTCTCTGGGGAGGACTGGAGTCTGAATAAGGACTCCAGGGCCTACCTCATGCCTACATGGATGTTAAAGTCCTACATGACTTCTGTGTCCTTGCCTAACTTCCTCTGAGACTACCTCTGATACTCCAGCCAGGGCATCTGAGGCCTCAGGGATGGCCTTACCTTCATATCTGCTTGGGGAATCACACGTCTTCTGTGGAGTGGCCACTCGAAGGAATATCTGCTGCCTCCATGAATGCCGCCGGGTCTTCACAGGCGTCCCATCTGTGTCACCCAGGTGGTTTGTTTTGGATTCAATGTCCCTAAAATGGCAAGATGACTGACTCATGAGTGGTCGGGAGGCTCAGGGCTTATTATCAGCTAACTTTATCTTTCCATCAATAGATAACTTGAGAATCACAGAAGCTAAACCCAAGTCACAGTGGCTCGGTATTCTTAAGGGACACTGTGAAGAAAGAACAAGGTTGCATCCCCTGTACCACTGCTCTCGTAAGATACATTCTAAGGAGTATGTGCCACACATAGTAGCTTCCAATGTGCCTTTTTGGGTGCTACTTCAAAAGAGAAAAAGATCCCAGCTGGGGCACTATCACCAGAACCCCAGTGCATCTTAGTTAACATGCAGGTTTACTTTCCTCAGCACCAGCCTAAATCTCCATGATTGTCACAAATCACAGCCCTCCACATAAATGCACACACACACTACCCCCTCACGCCCACATGCACATACATGCACACACACTCTTGCATGCGTGCACACCAAAACAGAAAATCAGATGTAGTCTAATTAGAATCATCAAGGAATTGAGGGTACAATCACTGGTGATGCTTTAGAACCTTTAGCTTTACAACTATAAACAGAGTATAATTGCTGATATATAAATATCATCTCGCTAATCTTCTTTCCATTCACAAGACAACTTGGGCAGGGCCTTGCAATTTACACTCAGCCGGCACCCCAGTGAGGCCGGCACACACAGAGCAGATGGGCTGGCTGGCTTCTGGAGGACAGGCACAGGCTACTGCCCTTCAACAGCCGGAAGGACTCTATTCTTCGGAGGGCAGCAACATCAACAAAGCGATCCTATGCAAAGCTGGAGAGCAAGCTGGCTTCTTGCTTTAAAAAATGAGGCTTGTGAGGGAAATAGCACAAGAACGTCGACACACCAGACTTCACTATCATGCTCCAAATGGCCAAAGATCAGCTAAATACCCGCATTTATCACACAGTAACTCAGCACTCAGAACGCCAGAGCGGATGGGTTTAAATCGAGCCCTACCTGTTTGTGTTCATAAAGTCACAGGTGTGATTTTCATCTACAGGAGCCAGAAATTTTAGAAAATTTGGCACAGAGGAGGAGGAATGAAGTTTTTTCCGCAGGGCATTACGGTAGGAGACGCTAAGAGTTTGGTTAAAAAAAGAGTTTAGGATGAAGAAATATAAACAGACAAAGTAAAAACTCTCAGCCTATAAAGGAAACCTTTTCACTGTAATGCTAAGTAAACCAGGTAAGACAGTTAAAATACTCTGTCAATGAAAGTGACTTTCATTTTCACAAATTAGAAAAAAAAAAGTCAGCCTATCCTCCAAATGACAAGAACATATTTAAATAAAGCAGAAAGTTTCTGAGGTGGTAGAGATTCCGGCTGTACACAAACACAGCTGTTAGACCGTGCACATGCATGTGTGCGTTCCCGTAGGGCCAAGTGAGGTGAGAGTTAAGGGTGAAGACACTTCACCACTGACACTTTTTGCAATAAAAAAAAAAAAAGCCGAGAACAAAATTACGTATTCAAATGACAGCTGAAAATAGTAAAATCAAATAAACCCAAAAAGCCCCGCCCCCCAAAAGCGGTGACTAAGGCTTCCAGAAAGGATAGCCCCCCGTGCGGCCGGTTGGGCTGAGTCAGTGTGAACTCCAGGGCAGACAGACAACACCGGCCATGCGAGTGTGCTCACCTTTTTGGCACAGCATTCCCACTTTGTTCTCCACTGGAATTGTGTTTTAGGTACTTAAAAAAGTTTGGTGAGGAGGCGGAGGGGTTAAGACGAGACGGAGGAGGAGCTGAAGGCTGCCCTGAGCACTTCGCCTCACCCCCAGGAAGACGGTCCACACTAAACAGCAACCACAGAAAGTGGGATTAGAGAGGAAGGGGCAAACTGCAAAGGGGAGGAAGACTGAAGGGGACAAAGTGCAGCTTTGCTGAGATCTACAGGAACCGGCGGTGGGGCCTCCCTTCACTCCTCCCCATTCACAGACCAACACCCTCTATACTTCCGATAACACTTTCTACTCTGTTCCATTGCTGGGAATAGACAGAAAAAAAATTCTAGAAGTAAAGCAAAAGAAAATAACCCCAAATTTAGAACCCACATTTCCCTTTCGGACATCTTGCCCTGAATTCCAAAGTCCTGTCTCCTACTGACTGAGGAGGGAAGTTCACGAGAGGGAGAGCAAAGGCATTTCCCCATCCCTTTTATGGCTGGTCCATCACAGGCCTCGACAAAGCTCTGGGGAGAGAGGAGCAGTGGCAGTACTGGTCCTCTGTATGTGACATGTCACGTTTTCCCTCTACCCATAACAAACACCAACCATGGCACTGACTCAAATGGCTGCACCTGGCGTAAGTCACATGGGCACATATGTCCCCAAATTCTACTGTCACCAGCCAAAGAGAGGCAGTCAGCATACACGGGTATAGCCCCAATTTTAAACTTATCTTAAAGGATAATTTGGGGCCTTGTTACAGACTCTGGTGCTTGGGGTTAGTCACTAACAGACCCAGCGAAGTACGGGGAAAGTTTCTGCTGCCACACTAACTGCGCTTCTCTATGGCCAGAAAAGTTCAACCGTTTATTTGAGCCCAATCCTTAAAAGAGGGCTGGCTAGTTTTATGTCAACTTGACACAAGCTGGAGTCATCAGAGAGCAAGGAGCCTAAATTGCCTTCATAAGACTGGGCTGTAGGCAAGCATACAGGGCGTTTTTCTTAGTGACTGATGGGGGAAGGCCCAGCCCAGCCCATGGTGGGTGGTGACATCACTGGGCTGGGGGTTCTGGGTTCTATAAGAAAGCAGGCTGAGTCATGAGGAGCAAGCCAATAAGCTGCACCCCTCCATGGCTTCTGCATTAGTTCCTGTCTCCAGGTTCCTACTGTGTGAATTCCTGCCCAACTTTCCTTCAATGATGGACTATGATGTGGAAGTGTAAGCCAAATAAAACCTTTTCCACCCCAACCTGCCTTTGGTCATGGTGTTTCGTCACAGCAATACCAACCCTAAGGCAAGGAGTGCATCCTGAATGCCCACAGACTTCAGAAGGCATCAACTCTGATTCTGTCATACAGAGCCATTTGACAGAGCACACCTAGGTCACACTAGATCACGACAGCCAGGGCCAGCGTCCAGGCTTCTGGGCATCATCATGGGCACCCACAGCCCATCTCTCCCACCCTGCCTGTGTGGACACTGTGTTCCCATTCCACCACAGTCCAGATCTAGGTATCCGAATGAGGAAATTCCTCCACTCACACCCATGTGCCGCCTTTCCCAAGACCAGCAGACAAGTTCCAAAGTCAACATCTCAGCGTCAAGAACTAAGGATACATGTAAGGACCATTTCTGCTCATGTTTATCTGCTGGCTAGCAATGCTTGTTCCTACCCTATACACTTCCTGAGGAACTGGGAAGAACATGACACTACTTCAAGTTTTTTTTGTCTTGTTTCGTTTTGTTGAGACTGTTGTAGCCCTGGCTGTCCTGGAATTTGCTCTGTAGACCAGACTGGCCTCAAACTCGTAGGAGATTCACCTGTCTCTGCCCCCCAAGTGCTGCCATTAACGGCATGTGCCACCACTGCCCAGCAACACTACTTCAAGTTTTATCTTCTGATGTCAAGGGTCAAACCTGACCTGGGTTGCTCTTTGGCACAGAAAGCACACTCAGGATACACAATAAACGTGAAGCTTTAAGCAAATCTTACTTGCGTTCATGAGGCGTCTCTGTGCTCACGGAGTGATACCTCATGAGCTTTCTCTGAGAGACCCCTGGAGAGCTCTGAGCAGGTTCTGGAGGCACCGGGCTCTCTACAGGGAAATGACTCAGGGTGTTGGCTCTCCTTCTGAATGCCTGCTGGGGTGACAGCAGAGCAGACTCTTCTGCAATGTGGCTCTCTGAGTCACTGGATAGGTCATCTGAGGAGCCAAGGAGCTTGAAGGAGCTCTCAGAGACGGGCAAGGCCTCCTTGTCGCCCATGGACAGCTCCTGACAACAGACAACAGATGAGACATACCACAGGGAAACTGAAAGCGATTCTCTGGTGAGGAGCTGGAGTTCAACCCCCTTACTCTTGTACCAGGGCATGATGACAATGAAGGGGGTGGGGTGGGCAGAGGAGTGCGGGTGTCTCAACACCAATCCTCTCCAGTTTACCTCTTGGCAGTCACAGGGTTAAACAAACCAGGTTCAGGCATGTGTAAATGCCTCCAGAACAAGACAGGAAAGCAAGGAGACACACCGGTGGGGGGTGTCACCACAGGGGACTGTGAGCCAACCTGTCATACCTGTGCTCGGTGGCAGACCACAGCGGCAAGGGTTGGCTGCTTGCTTAACCATAATGATCGCGTGTACTCACAGTCAAGGGTCAGCGACAGGACAGGCTCAGGGATTTATGACTCAATTCCCTGAATTCATAACCTGCCCTCCCATCTTGAAGCTCTCTCAAATTTATTTATTTTCATTATTGCAAAAATCTACTTTGGATAAGAAACTCATTTGTTGTTATAAATTAGATCTTATTTGTCTAAAGTTATGATCTTAATTCTTTGTTTATGGGAATAGTTATTTGCCTTTTTATTTAAAACTTTTATGTTATGATAAAAAAAAATCACATGATTAGCCCTCCACTTGTGCAGAGAGGCCTGGAAACATTAAACGTTTTATGACTGGAGGGATGTGGGTTTTTTTTGTCCTTTCTACAGAGCTGTGTAGATAAGAGGATGGGCAGGCTTGCTGGATGGATCTTGGGGTACCACTCAAGGAGAATATGCTTACTTTGCTGGTGTTACTTTGAGTACTAGAAGTGGAACTGTCCAGATCCACGCTGGTAGAATGGTCCTGCAGGCCTCTGGATTTATTACCCTACATAAAGAAAAGGCAGTTGAGATACAGAGCATCATCAGCTGGGGGCAGCCTGGCCTCATTAAGTAAGCTCAGAAAAATGAACTCCCTCACAAACACTGTAGAGCTTATTCATGTGTTAAGACCATCATGTTTCTGCTATCGTTTTAAGGATCATACCAACCTAGATGATCTATGAAGGCCCGAGAATCAGTCATTTGCTGCAGATCACCAACAGGAAGAAGGAATAATTCCTCTATGATGCCCCCAAAAGCACACTCAATAAATAGCTCTTTCCTGAGTCACAGGTGGTCATAACTGGCCACCTGCATGTCACTCAATCAACCTGCATCCCTGTGGGAACTTTCAGAGGCAAGCCCTTCCAGCCTTGGTTTTGTAACTGCACTGTTTTGAATTATCTTAAGGGGCATTGTAAATTCTCAGTTATACCATTGGACGAAGTCATCTTTGACTGACTAATGTTTCAGAGGGAATATGCCCTACCATTTTGAAGAACTATAATGAAATAGTGCAAGCTCTAAAAATGTCAAGTTTTGATTTGTTAAACGTGGCATAAGAATGTTCACATGCATAGGATAGGAGAATGCTTTCCTAAGGAACTCCCAGGTGATGCTCAGTGTACTTGGACCTTCCTTAGGAACTCCCAGGCAATGCTCAGTGTACTTGGATCTTCTTAAGGAACTCCCAGGTGATGCTCAGTGTATCTGGACCTTCCAAAGAAACTCCCAGGCAATGTTTGGTGTATCTGGACCTTCCTAAGAAACTCCCAGGTGATGCTCAGTTTACCTGGACCTTCCTAAGGAACTCCCAGATGATGCTCAGTGCATCTGGACCTTTCTAAGAAACTCCCAGGTGATGCTCGGTGTATCTGGACCTTCCTAAGAAACTCCCAGACGATGCTCAGTGCATCTTGACCTTCCTAAGAAACTCCCAGGTGATGCTCAGTTTACCTGAACCTTCCTAAGAAACTCCCAGGTGATGCTCAGTGTACTTGGACCTTCCTAAGGAACTCTCAGGTAATGCTTACTGCATCTGGAAATTCTTAAGGAACTCCCAGGCGATGCTCAGTGTACTTGGATCTTCTTAAGGAACTCCTAGGTAATGCTCAGTGTATCTGGACCTTCCTAAGAAACTCCCAGGTGATTCTCGGTGTATCTGGACCTTCCTAAGGAACTCCCAGACGATGCTCAATGCATCTGGACCTTCCTAAGAAACTCCCAGGTGTTGATCAGCGTCCTTGAATCTTTCTAAGGAACTCCCAGATGATGCTCAGTTTATCTGGACCTTCCTAAGAAACTCCCAAGCGATGCTCGGTGTATCTGGACCTTCCTAAGAAACTCCCAGGTGTTGATCAGAGTCCTTGAATCTTCCTAAGGAACTCCCAGGTGATGCTCAGTTTATCTGAACCTTCCTAAGGAACTCTCAGGTGATGCTCAGTGTACTTGGACCTTCCTAAGAAATTCCCAGGAGATGTTCAGTGCATCTGGATCTTCCTAGAGAGCTCTTGTGGGCAACTTTTCCTACAAAGGTCTTGATAACAAGTATTTCATAAGCATCTCACCATTTATAAGTCACATGACCTTTCTGAAAAGTATTCAATTCTCTACGAAAATAACCTTAGACAACAGGTAAATGAATGAAAGGCACTGTATAACTTTATTTACAAAAACAAGGGACTGGTAGGATTTGGCCCATGGGTCAATTATTTCATGAATCCACTTACAGGGAATTCCAAGCACTTAACAAAAGGAGCTGATAGGGCAGTTTCCAAAGCTGTCCCTAGGGACACCAGAGAAGATGTGATCTATATCTTGGCATACATAATCTATGTTCTTTATAAGGATGGTCTGTAAAAATAACACTCTTGGGAGCAGAGAATCCCATGGGATAGACCACAAAAGCGTGTTACTTCCCAGCACTTGGGAGCTCGAGGCACTAAGATTGGGAGTGTGAAGTCAGGCTATGCTACACAGTGTGACATCATCTCAATAAACACATAGATAAAGAAAATGCAGATAGTTATTGCTCTAAGTCTGATGAGACAACAAAACCGGGCTGAATCCTAGGCTCTGTGTAAGGACTATTCGACTGAAGTGAGAAGAAGGGATGCCACCTACCCGGGACAGAATGCTCTCCAAGGACTCTGTTAGGGACCGCTTTGCTCTGTTCTTCAGCATATCTAGCCTGAGCCGGGTAGCGCTGGGTGGCAGTTCACTCGCAATATTCTCTGCTGCCACCTGTGGTGTCTAGAAAGAGGAACAATGAAAAGTCAAGTCAATTAAAGCTCCAACCCTATTACGTACTCACGAACAACCTTTGGGTCCCATTGCTTTGAGAGCCTGGGGTCCCGTGTGCTCCTTAGCGACATACCTGCAAGTCCAGGACACAATTTGCTCTCTGAAGTGAAATGAGAAAATAAATGTGCTCTGAACCTCATCAGTTGACTCGCTGAGGCTAAGCACCTGGATCAGAAACCTGCTGTTTCCTAACCATGGCCTCGTGCAAATTTCCCATTTTCTCGGAGCCTGGCACACTGGCAGCAACAATCACCTACGCACGTCACTGTGCTCGGAGACGGAGACTACAGCAGGAGGGAAGAGGAAGCGCTGAGCACAGGATCTGAGATGAAAGCTACTGTGCCAACCTTTTAAAATAAAGCAGTGACTTAGCTGTGGGACATTTCAGAGGCTAAGTTAAAAATAAATGTATCCACTGCATCCACCTTTCCATAGTAAACCCTTCATCCATTTTTACCATCTGTCTCCCCCTTTTTCTCTCACTGGTATTTCATGATCCCTTTCTTTCTCCTCGGAAACCAAACTTCCCTCTCTCAGCTACACATGCCATTAACCCTAAAGCACAGCGGAGTCTGACAGCCACTAAATAGGTAATGTTACTTCTTAACAGGGAGGTACGTGCCCAAAAGATTACCCCCCAAAATCTGCACACTGAGTTGTTTACATGGACTCTCACCTGACTGCCGCCTGCTAGATGACGATTCGGTGGGAAAAAGACAAGCGGGCAAATTCTCAATCACTCTAAACACAACACATTTCTCGCGGCAGTTGTTCAAGCACACAGAAAACTACAGATGCTCAAGCCTGGCCAAGCTGGCACTGCCAGATGTTGAGAAGCAAGAAAGCAGGCATTCTGGGATTAATAGACAGGTATGCAGGGCGCACCTGAGCAACAGAGACCAACACCACCCACAGCTGCTACAAGTTATACACTCTGGGTAACTGGTCCACGTGTCAGTGCCAAGGAAAAGAGTATGCGAGGCTCAAGGCCAGCAGACCACAGAGTAGAGACTTACCCACAAAAGGGCTAAACTCAACATCAAGTTACCCACAATGTTAAGACAATCCAGAACTGCTTTCAGACTCATAAAATAGAAGCAAACTAAACAGATGGTTTTTGATGGTAAAGGAAATATTGACTGAAAGATTAAATAAAGAAAGCAGTATCAATTGGTAGATATTACGTGGGGAAAAGAAGAGCTACATGCCTGGGTTTTTAAAGCAGACCTAAGGAATTTCTGATACTCAGTACTGCTTCTGTTCCCTTGTTTCTAAAAAGACACCTTTCTCTTCCCTGACCCAGAACTCAAATAAAATTTGTAATAAATAAGCACTTAGAATTTACCTTTAGAAAATATTATATTCAACTAAACATCTGGAAGTTTTTTCTTTGAAAAATGAGGCTGGGTCTTAGGTAATTTCTAGTGTGGAGGCTCTACAGTGAATTCTGCTACGGTAAAACACATGGTCCATCACATGACAGATGGGAAACTAAGGACTTGGACCAACACAAAGCCCAAACTGTACATAATGAGATGCACACTCAAGGGCTTGGGGGATAAAGACTTTATTAAAAGCATACTCTGAAAGACATCAGAGTAAGTTGGATTAATAGAAAGGCAGATAGGTGACAAAACCAATTTACCAAAATGTTACAAATCTATATGACTGATGGGAATATAATTGCTCATACTACAATTTTTTTCAACTTTTCTGTACTTTTGAAATTTTTTTCTTCTTTTTCTTTGCCTTTGTTTTGTATTTTCAAGACAGGGTTTCTTTGTGTAATAGTACTGGCCATCCTGGAACTCACTTTGTAGACCAGGCTGGCCTTGAACTCACTGAGATTCGCCTGCTTCTGCCCCCCAAGGGCTGAGATTAAAGGTGTGCACTAACACCGCTGGCTGAAAAATTTTTTTCTTAATAAAATATCAGGGGAAAAAAAGGAAGAAAAAGACATACTTGAAAATGAGTCTGGTGGAATCCATACCTAATTTTGCAGCATCAAATTTTGTTAAGCTCCTAAAATTATGACTGAAATAATAGACTTCACTAGCAAATTTCTTGAGGTCTGTTCATAGGTCAACTCTAAAATGAGTATTTTACTACCCAACTAAAAATGCTGGTGTAGTCAGGTATATTGATTGGCACATGCCTGTACTCTAGCACCCAGAAGGCAGAGGCAGGAGAGGACAGCTGTGAGTTCAAGACCAGCCTGCTCTACAATGGAAAACAGACAGAGCTTTTGCAAACTGAATGGAATGACCACAGGATGATGTGCTGCAATGCTGTCCTGCCTGCGAGGCTCAGGCTCTTTCACATCGGCTCTTGTGTTTGGAAAATGGAAAAAAAACCCAAAACATTAGATATATTTCTCCAAGGGACTGAACTATGCCCAAATCATAAAGGTTATTACCTTGAATCCATAAAATTAATTTGTACTTAGGTCAAAACTTCCATCTACTGTAAGTGCTTCATTCTGTTTTTTTTCTAACAGTTAAAAGCCATTTCAAAATGAACAATTTCCTGTCAGACTGACACAAAGGAAAAAAAAGTCAGAAAACATTTTGTGGCACAAGGTGGTGTGTGTGTGTGTGTGTGTGTGTGTGTGTGTGTGTGTGTGTGTGTGTGTAATAAATCAGCTAAAGTGAACTAAAGAAGTCACTGGAAAGCTTGACTAGGTGGAGTCTTGCCACTAGTAAAGAGGTATGTGGGCTCAGGACCCTGAGATGGCTACAGGAACAGGCTAGGAAAGGAGGGCTGGCAGGAGACTGAGGCCACTGCTCCAGGCCTCAGCTGGCCAATGAGAAAGCACGTTCAGAGACCATGAGAGCTCTAACAGCTCAGGAAAAGAAGGTGACTGCCAAAGCCAACTGGCAAGCAGACACCAGCTGAAGGGAGTTGCTAAGCCTGTGCCCAATTAAAACAGCACCGAGTTCAGGTTACCAGACAGCAACGGAGTCTGTGGGGAACAGCACACACAGAGCACGGAATGAGAACTCTGTGTTCACGTGCCCTCTGCCGTGGGAATTTGTGTCTGGAACAGGTTTAAACATACAAGAAAATGCACTTCTACAAAACTAAGGAACTTGATGGCCTTTCGCTGATTTTTCCCCCTCTAGATTTTTCTGGACCAGTAACTTCTGTTGTTAGGAGGCCTCTAGATAGTTCCTGGCTGTTCAGCCCTGAAATAACCACACAGAAACTGTATTAACTAAATCACTGCTTGGCCCATTAGCTCTAACTTCTTATTGGCTAACTCTCACATCTTAAATTAACCCATTTCTAGCAATCTGTGTATCGCCACATGGCTGTGGCTTACCAGCTAAAGTTCTATCTGGCTCCAGCGGGGCTACATGGCTTCTCTCTCAAGCTGCCCTTCTTTCTACCTTGCTATAAGTCCAAAGCAGTTTCTTTATTAATTAACCAATAATAGTCACAGCATACAGAGGGGAATCCCACATCAAACTTCAGCAAGTATAAAATGCTCAGGGATCGAAGCTACTAATAATAAGCTAACAAGATGTATGCTGGATCCCATACTTCTCAAAGGTCTTGACGGCAGAGTCTGTGGAGATGGGAAGTCCCAGTTCAGCATGGTACCCCACAAGCACTAAGTACGTGAGCAGGAACAGACATGGGGGAGACAGCACTCCCATCATCCAAAGGGAATAATGGAAGTTCTGACTGAATGCCGTGGATCTAGGCCTCCCAACCCCTCACCCGGCAGGCCAAGGAGGCCAGCGCACATTACATAGCATTTGCACAATGAAAACCTTGCAGACCCTAAGTGTACTCCCAATGGGGGCTGGACAGTTCACTGCCACTTTTCAAAGAGTAAAGGTGACCAAGACCAGCTTCCCAAGTCACGCAACCTGTGACTACAACCTGCCATGGTGCAGACAGAAACAGCTGTCATCTTTAACACAACTAACACTCCCTTATTTTCTCTATGTGTGCAACAATAACAATAAAGCTGAGGTAGGAAAAGAGGCTCTGCCTAGCCCCAGATCCCGACCCCGTGTGCCGAGTCGCCCTACAAAACCACAGGGCATCACCAAGCGCCTACCTGCTTTGGCTCCCCAATGTGCTTGTGCTCCTTTTGCTTCTCTTCATATAGACATCTCAGAAAAGAAATAATTAATTCATTCTCTCGCTGCTCGTTTCTTGGCCTCAATTTCTTTAGGAAAAAATACAGAAACATTATCTTTATTTTAATAGTCAATAAAAGTGCTAACACATCCCCTTTGAAAGGGCTAACAGCATCAAGCTAGTAACGCGTGCTTTTCTCAATGCTCTCACTAGGGGGCACCAGTGACATTAAGAGTGGAAGTCATTTTTCAAAAAGAACAGACAACAGAGTCCCCTGGGCCAGACTGAGGAGCTGATCTTTGATGTTCTTTTACCCAAGATAATTTTTTAATATCAGATAGTGGCGGTCAAAACAGTTAATAAATAAACAGCTTTTAAAAGCAGATAAAGCAAACTCTACGTAAATGTATAAAGTTATAATGACTACACATTTATAAGCTCTTAAGGTTAGAGACCTAGAAAGGAACACAGCAATTGGATCTAAGGTCACATGGTGACTGTGTTCATCAGAGGCACTCTGGCATCCCCGTGAAGCAGATACTTCCATGAAAAGCTGCATGCCAAGTTCTCAAGCTGTCTTCCTTTCCCTGCCCTCTCCTCTTTGTCTCTCTCCATCCCTTTCTCCCATTCCTTCCCCTTTTGTCTTTTTTCTTTACACTCTCCCTAGGACTTTTAATTTGTTACCACTGTCATGGCACACCATTCTACAAACTAGCACGTGCAAACTGTAGTTACTTGCAGAAACCAATTAATTCCTCGAGCTTCCCCTAATAGATCATGGTCTCCTCCAGCTCCCAAATCTCTGCATATGAATTACCAGCCTCAGTATAGTTTTAAAGTACCTAATTCAATATATTACTTTCCATGAACATAAGAAAAAAACCAATTACCCAAAGTACCCCAGAGAAACAGTATCTGACCCATAGCTTTGCTCATACTGTCAGCTCCACTGCCCAGTCCTCCTCTTTATCTCCAGACTTCCAGCCTGCCCTTTAACAGTCAAGAGGGTGACATACAGATCAACTACACAAGCAGTGGAGTCTCTGGGTTAATGCCATTATTGGCAAACCGCTCCCCAGCTAACGAAGGAACAGTGGTATTATCCTTAGAGTCACAAGCATTAGCGACAAAGGAAACCTTGATCCAGAATTCTGAGAGGTGCTTGCTTAGAAAAAGGTCATTTTAAATGGCAAGTTTTAAAGGTTAACAAGATGGAACTTGTCAACTAGAACCACACAGTGGAAGTTGCGAGTGGTCATGCACATCCATACCAGAGACAGACAGCTAAAGAGAGAGGGGGACGAACTCTTCAAATCGGCAGGAAATGAAATCACAAGCAGGCATGGTAGAATAACTGCAGTTGCTGCCCACTGACCACAGGAGCCATGAAACCCTACTGGAACTCATCAAGCATCCCGAGACAATCCCTGCAGTGCAGCAGAAATGCATTTTCTGCGGTGTCACAGCAAGTCAAGAAATGGCTATATGGAGAGGCTACCCTTCTTCATTCACCGAGATTAGGGGTGTGTCATCACCCTAAAATCTCTCATGTGGCTTCATCGTTCTCTACCGTGGTTACACCACTACTTCTCTCAAGTTTTATAATCAGAGTGACAATGACGAAAATGATGATGAATCATGTCGAGCAGCATCACTTTGCGGTCAATAATTAACTTGCTTGTTCACAATCCGAGGTCTGAGGAGCTGGGATGTAGTTACCCAGGGCAACATTGAGGTATGGCTGGCAGCAAAGGAAAGGCTCTATGCTCAACCTTGGTGCTGACTGCACAGGTACACAGACCATCAATTTGTATGCTTTTCTATAAGCATGTATCTATAACATGATGTTCTATAAATATCAAAAGCAGCCAACTTCCTGCTAAAAGTTAAATTGTTTCTTAACCATGTTTCTCCAAGGGTCTCCCCAAGTACCATAGAAGTGACAGAAAAATTCCTGAACTGACAGCAAGTGCAGTGTCAGAATCTGAAAAAGTCTAAGGAGCGCCAAAGAAGTCACTTACGACATGCTTCACTGGTACACCACCTTGATGTTAATTAAAGACTCTGAGCCATTCTTCTTCTAACTGTTACTGCAATGCCAGCTTGAAGGCAGCTATTTCTGGTGAAGATGGCCAGGGCAATGTGGGGCACTCAAAAGGGCCTGAGAAGAGAGGGAGACCCTGTGTTGTGATGGCCACAGATGGCCCCTAGGTATGTTTGAAAGCCACGTACTTCAAGTTTGCAAAGAAAAAAGGTAGTTCTGTGGCATTGTGCGTTCTTTTAGGAGCTGAGAGGCTAATATCCCAGTGTTTATCTGCCAGAGGACTCTGAGGGCTCCAAGTCAGCTGCTACCATCTCTAGTGCCACTTGCCTAGTTATTATTTAAGCTTTCTCCTAAAGAAACACTGAGTAAAATATTCATGTTTTAATAACAGAATAACAAATATCACTTATTATTATTATAATACTTTGTATTATAAAAGGCAATTACAATTATATAAATGGCCTTTGGGAGAGTTTTTCAGAAATAAATTACCCCCAAGGAATTTATATATGACATTTTTATATGACCTTTTGGAACTATGTAAATTTTCAAATACATTAGTAGGGAGTGCCGCCCATCACATGACTGAGCCTATAAAATATCTTAGAAAAACCATGAAGGTCACGCAGGAAGACCATCAATGCGCCACCAGAGAAGATCAAATGTGTCTCTCTCAAAAGGAGCTCCATGTTTGCACATGAGCTGGGCTTTCCAAGCCAGAGAACAGCATGGCTGCTCCTCTTCTTCAGAGCAACCGAACACTGCTCTAGAGCGCGGCACTCTGCAGTACCGGCTGGACATTTGCAGTGAACCTTTACCATGGGCTTTTCTCTGTTCATGGAGGGGAGGGATCATACCCATTAGACTTCTCACTACCGCAGAAGGGGGTTCTGGGAATGGCCCAAACTGAGTCATCACTGTTTAGGGAAAGCTACGGTGCTGTCTATATGAAAGTGAAAACCTGCATTAGGGAGGGGAAGCACATCTTCCATGCTTGTCAGGACGATGCTCCCTGAGCGACCTGGTACCACGCCCTAAGTGGGTTGGCAGGGATGGCCTTGGCTTTAGTTGTAATGCATTAAGAATGAGATGGCAAAGTTGTGAGTCAACTCACAACTAAATTAAATAAAAATTGTGAAAACAGCCTTCAAGGTCATTTGTGAAATTAAAACAACAACAAAGCAAAAAAAAAACAAAACAAAACCCTCCCCTATTCTTTCTTTCTGAAACTGCATGCCAATCCTACAGAAGAACAAGGGAATTAGAGACCTTTACTGAGACACCAGGAAGAAAAGCAGCCTTTTTCCTGTCCTCCCCGACGAGGTGGTGAGAACAACACACAGCTACCTGCTTCTTTGGTTTAACTGTAGAACTTGTCAAGTCACTAGCATGTGTGTGCGCGTCTCACACACACACACACACACACACACGACATTCTCTGTCCCAGTGGACTTGCCTCCTTTGAAAGGGGCCAGAAAAATCACAAAAATGGTTCTCAGCTCTGGCAGGCATGAAAGCTGTGTCGAGCTCATTAGAGAGTCATGGGAAGCAGGCCGTGGGCTGGCTTACACACTCGGCCGGCCTGGTGTGCCGGATGCAGCAGCTCCAAGCACGACGAGAGCGCGGACCTCCGGGTTTGATGCGCACAGTGTATGAGTGTACCTCTCTGCGTGTGGTGGTTTTTTTCTGCTCTGAGTTTTGAGTTTTAATTTACTGTATGGCTCTAAACATACAACACGACACACATATTTTCAAAAAAGGCAAAAAAAACAATGTTGGAGGAACAATTATGCTTAAACCCACATATAAACATCTTGTGGCTCCCACAGTGGGGGATGAAACTCCGTGTGGGAAGAGGCTCACAGAGTTCCCAAGGAGCAAAGGAGAGTCTGTGGACCCACACCTGGGCCTCTGTCTCCTGGGCTGGGGGGTCTTCCCACTTTATACCATAACACTGGCTCGTGTCCCTGTGGGGGGTGACAGTGACGACTCCTCACACTCAGGACACAGGATGCTGCATAAGCAGGCTCTGGTGTGCTTTCCCGACAGACACGATAGTGCACTCTACCTGAACTTCCTCAAAAATAGTTGCCTGCTCCTCATTGGTCAGTGTGGTCAGGTGCTTCTGGAGTTCTAACTTGGTTTTAGATGAATTCATTCCTGTGGGGAGGAGAGGAAAGGACAAAGGGGAAATTCAGGGTGGAGCTACCGCCTTCACATACTCACCTGCCTCCGCTTCAGGACTTCAGGACGCGGCCACAAGGCAGCAATGGTGTCACTGGGAAGTGCAGGACACCACACATCAAACCCGCTCCTTCTACTGAATTCTCAAATCAACTCGAGAGTACACTCCACCCAGCTTCATATTCAGGAAGACCAAGGCCACAATAGTTTATAAACCGGCTTCAAACACCACCCATTTGCACTCTGCCACGGTGCAGTTAGTGCCAAATTACTTATTTGGCGGTAAAATACCACAGACAATCCAAACATTTTCTTCAAAAATGCCAAGCTCTTCTAACTACCTGAGAACATGAAGACACTTTCCTAATGAAAAGCAAGTGGCACTGAGTTGAAACTTGATCCGCATTTCTCCCTTGAATTCTACATGGCCCCTTCACACAGCAACTCCGGCCGACCATGCTCTTCTCAACAGTCTGAAGAAGAGCTCGTTAGCAGTACAAAGGATTCTGAGGAGCACTAACAAATGACCACACAGAAGCCCAGCACCCATTAGAACCAAACATTACACCATTCCATTCCACTGCAGTGGGAATTCAGTTTAGGACCTTGTTTGTGTTTTCCTGATGTCAGGTATACATGGCACAGAAGATGTGAAGATTGAGAATGAAAGAATTTGCTAACCCAGCTGCCACAGAATAAAGATCAGTTGCTGGTTTCTTCTACTAGTTCAATAGTTAAGTCTCCCCATGCTGAAAGGAAGCCCTGTTCAGGGGCTAGACTAAGCCTGAAGTATCCACGTGAGTAATCTATGGGCCACCAGGAATATAAGGCCAATTAAGAGTCCTTTATTCAAACTGGTAATCTCTTGTCCTGAATTGAGGCAGGGTAGGTTTTTTTTTTAATGGTTTATTTAACTTTATTTTATGTGCATTGGTGTGAAGGTGTCAGATGCCCTGCAACTGGATCTTCAGACAGTTGTGAGCTGCCATGTGGGTGCTGGGAATTGAACCCGGGTCCTCTAGAAGAGCAGTCAGTACTCTTAACCACTGAGCCATCTCTCCAGCCCCCAGGGTAGGTTTTATAAAGCCAAAAACTACAATTACATCATACCAGAGGTAGGCTGTGGGACAGGGTGGGGTGGAGGGGGGTTGTTCCAATTCAACTGATTAAAATAATCATTGAACCTCCCAAGCTGCAGGTGTGGCTGCGCAGGACGGTCTGCTCAGCAGGATGTGATTAGAGGGCTGGGGAACAGCTAAGGAACTGAAAACTAGGAGTACTTTGGATAGTTCAATAGCAGGAGCACTGGTCAATGAACCTCCATGACTGAGGGTTGGAGAAAACCCAGCCAGAGCAGGGAGTCTGCTGTGACTTTCCAGTTGAGTTTACGGCAATCCACAGGAGTCTGGGAACTCATGAGAGGTCAGAAGACTTGTCAGCAGCCAGCCTGCCCAAAGCCGGTGAACGTCCCTCCCTCCTCCTTTAGCTGGAGGTCAGCCCAGCCCCACTTACTGGTGGCACTGGCACAGGGTACTGACCCTATGCAAAATACAGCAGGCACCTCAGCTTCTAGAATGTCATTCTTCCTTACTTTGTCCTCAACCAAGATGAACTCTAAAAGGCCACCATGAAACTATTGCCACTGCATTCACTACGTCATATGTTGAAGCCTCAAAACAATCACTGAGGTAGGAACTTCGTTTTTAGTAATCCTGAGGTATTGATAAGAAATCGAGACACTGAAATCACATATCTTGTTCAAAGTCATCCACAAATAAGGAGGCGACTTGTCTGCCTTGAGAAGTCAGATTCCTATGGTTTCCACTGACTCTCTTGACTGGCAGTGCCAAATGCTCCAACGCACAAGGGGCTCCAGTGCAGAGGGAAACTTAGAGGCGGGTGGAGGTGAAGAAAAAGCTGTGAGGGCGACAATTCACAGATGCTCCCTGCCACCTGCAGGGTTATGCACAGCCAGAGGAGCGAGCTCATAGCTCTCTATAGCAATACTGAAGCACAATGGTTTTTAATTTATTAATAACTACCCAGTAATCACCAACTAAAAATTCTCCCAAATATGAAAAAAAAATGTCTCTAATGCAGTCAAGTCTAAACATCAAACTCGAAAGATACTGTACTGCTTGAAACTGGGGGAAACTCTAAGCTCTTAAGGAAGTTAGACTACAATGGTTAGGCTATGGAAAACCTCAGATGAAATCCTAAGTCTCATCCTCTTCTTCATAGATGGATGGATAGGCCCGCTGACTGGCCCCTAGCCGGACTTCTGATGCCTCAATACAGTAGATCCTTCTACCTCAACTCAGTGTTTTGTTTTTCAGAGGAAGCATGATTAATTTTAGCAATCCTCAAAATGTTCCTTGAAACTCTGAAATAAGCAAAGTACTTTTCAATGCCATAGCAGGTGCATGGCTATACAATAAGTAAGTAATCCAGCTTTGCTTCTTGGAGGCTGTGCAAGCAGATTAGCATTGGGTACCTAGTAAAATCGCACATACAATGTATCCATTCAATTCTATACATTCTGGGGCGTAACCTGTCTACATAACTGCTTAAGGAAACATTTTATAACTCTTTCAGCTTGTGGTCATGCTACCAGTTCTTTCTATAGGTTGTGGAGTGCTTGGTCAAATCATAACTTCCTAATAGAACACTTCTTTTTTTCCTTTTTGGCAGTACTAGGGATTGAACCCAAGGCAAGCACTCTTACCACTGAGCAACAGCCTTGGATTTTTGGAGTCTTTTAGATTTTAGAATTAGGGACGCTCAATTGATAATGACAAGATGGTTGGTGGGTGTTCTTGGCAATGGAACCTTGAACCTCATACACGCTTGGTCAGTGCTCTACCACTGAGCTATGCCCCCACCCAAGACTACCTTTACAGTAATATACAATGAATTTTAATAAATTTCTCCATTCAACTTACTAGGACTGCAATCACAAAAAATCAATAGACCCCTAATCGATCCATTAAGTCATTAGTACTTTACCAAGGTGGCCTCTCCTAATTCATCAACTAGCCCTTTAAAAAATGCTTCCCACGGGCCGGGCGGTGGTAGTGCACGCCTTTAATCCCAGCACTTGGGAGGCAGAGGCAGGCGGATTTCTGTGAGTTTGAGACCAGCCTGGGCTACAAGACCTAGTTCCGGGATAGGCTCCAAAGCTACAGAGAAACCCTGTCTCGAAAAACCAAAAAAAAAAAAATGCTTCCCATGCAGTGAGTAAAACACACACTCCCCAGACTCCTCCTGATACTGTTTAATGTATAACGGATGCTCTCTACAGTTTCCTGCCTTGGTTGGGTTTTATTGTACAAAAGAAAACTGAACAATTATTCTTCACACTACAACAACGAAATCTTGATCACAATGAAAAGTTCCAGCTGTAACTTTTGAACACTCAGGCCCAATGCACATTTCCCAGAAGGAACTCAGCAGCAGCAAGCTCTGCAGATCACAATCTCCTCTATCTGTATGACCAAAGTCACCACTGGCTTCTTAATAAGTCCTGTGGCATCTCCATCATCATTTGCCTCATCTTGACAGCCCAGGGAAAAAGCCGGTGAGTCTCTCAGTTGGGATCTTTTGTTAAAGCAACACTCATTCCCAGATACAGTTTATATGCTGTCAGCAAATAGTAACGGCATGGAAACTTGGAAACTAGTTTTTAAAATACATCAATCACGCTCATTTCAAGAGCTCTGTAATGCTCAAAGTGAACCCTTTCAGATCTTAAGATGTCAGTTACTAATTTATCTTATTAAAAAAATAAACCAGACAAACATTTCATACCTAATAGGACAGCTACCATCATAAAATTTGTTTCTGCAAGGATGCAGAGCAGTTAGTATTTGTGTATGGTGCAAATATAATCATTATAGTAAGTCAGTATAGGAGGGCTTGAAAGTTAAAGGGACCCACTGTGCTGGCTAGCTTGATGTCAACTCAACACAGCTAGAGTTACCTGAAAAGAGGGAACCTCAACTGAGAAAACACCTCCATAAAATCAAGCTATATGCAACCTATAGGGCATTTTCTTAATAGTAATTAATGTGGGAGAGCCCAACCAATTGTGGGCGGTGCCATCCCTAGGCTGGTGGTGCTGGGTTCTATAAGAAAAGAAGCTGGCAGGGAAGTGGTGGCTCATGCCTTTAATCCCAGCACTTCGGAGGTGGAGGCAGAGGGATCTCTGTGAGTTCAAGGCCAGCCTGGTCTACAAGAGCTATTTCCAAGACAGGCTCCAAAGCTACAGAGAAACTCTGTCTTGAAAATCCAGGGGAAAAAAAGAAAAGAAAGGAAGCTGAACAAAGCATGGGGAGCAAGTCAGTAAGCAGCACTCCTCCCTCCATGGACTCTGGGTCAGCTCCTGCCTCCAGGTCCTTGCCCTGTCCTGATTTCCTTCAGCGATAGATTATGATGTAGAAATGTAAGCCAAATAAACCCTTTCCTTCCCAAAGTTGCTTTGGTCATGGTGTTTCATCACAGCAGTAGACACCCTAAGTAGAAACTCACCATATAAACCAGCAATTTCACATAGTCAAAAGACCTGAAAGCAGAAACCTGAGCAGACGTTTATACCAATATTCTTATCATTACTGCTCACACAGTCAAAGGGCCAAAAGAACCCGAATGTCCAATGGTGGATAAACAGATGCAATTGACGGACTATTATTCAGCCCAAAGAAAGAAGATTCTGACACATACAAAATAAGCAAACCATAATGCTAAGTGAAAGAGGCCAAAAGCAAGAAAACACATCCCACTGATTCGACCATACAAGGTAGCTAGATTAATTCACTTTGTAGAATCAGAAAAGAAGGGCGGGGGTGGGGCTCAGTAGTAAGAGAGTGCTTGCTCAGCAAGGAAGTGAACCTGAGCTCAAAGCAAGCCTTCCAGCTTGTGCCTGTAACTCCTGCCCTGGGGACAGAGACAAGTGGACCCAGCACTCGCTGGCCAGGCTGGTCCAGTTGAAAGTAGCCTCTGCTTCAGTGGGAAACCATGTCTTGGGACAACGCAGAAAATTACAGAAGAATGTCTCCCTGTTCTGGCTTCTGCACATGCAGCATGAGTACATTAACACATCTCAAATTACAACTCTTTGTCCCCACTCTCCACCCACGCAGGAAAACAGAAAGGAGAATGGTGGTTGCTTGAAGCTATGGGAATGTTGCAAAGCAGATGAGCAGAAGGTTCTGGAGATGACAGCAATGAGGGTTACTCCACACTGTAAATGGACTTAAGGCCACTGAACTGTATGTTTTTTTTTTTTTAAGTGAAAATGACAAATTTATGTTTGGGTATGTTTTTCTTCTCACAATTACTTAGGGAAAAAACAACCTTTTTTAGGTCTAGGCGTCAATATAGCCTTTCTTTACAGAATTATAGTTTGTGCATGACAAGTATTCTGGATACACAAGAAATGATATCTTTGTTTTTACAATTGCGTGATTTAAATCATGTAACATCACACACACACACACACACACACACACACACACCCCACTCTTAGAAATCTTCCTACAGATAGGAAAAGATGCAAAATGAAGAAAAGAGAAACGCAAACACCTCACTTTCTGGATTACTTCAAATGAGCCCCGACCACCACCACCACCACCACCACCACAACCACCACCACCACCACCACCCTATCTTCTGTCCCTCCCTGCTGACCCACACCAGTTCTATTGCTGCCAGCAGAGCATTCCTCGCTCAGGAAGGATCCTTCCACTCTTGAGAGTGGCTAACTGCACTAATAGCAGGGTGGTGGATCCTGGGCTTCCTATATGCGAGTTTATCCCTAGATGGCTCTAATCCTCCATCAATGTATTATAAAATTATACAATAATTCACTGTGTTCTCACAAACATAATGAAGATAAGGACTTTTAAAAACAACTTAGCACAGTAACTGGCTCCTCTTTTTTTTTTTTTTTTTTTGGTTTTTTTTCGAGACAGGGTTTCTCTGTAGCTTTGGAGCCTGTCCTGGAACTAGCTCTTGTAGACCAGGGTGGCCTCAAACTCACAAAGATCCGCCTGCCTCCACCTCCCGAGTGCTGGGATTAAAGGCGTGCGCCACCACCGCCAGGCTAAAAATGTGTAGGCCAGGCTGGCCCTGAACTCGTGATCCTCCTGCTTCTGCCTCCTTCAGCAAATCCTACTGGCGTGCACCACCACAACCGGCCTGGCTCCTCTTAATATCAAATAAAAACCTGCAAAAGCTAAGGTTCCATTGCAAACTTCTAGAAGCTATAGTCAATATGGTCACCATGTGTTTTAGTCCCTCCCGCTGACTCCTCAGTTGTAGCCTGTTTTCTGCTCCCCTCCATTAACTGCCCCGCAGAGATTACAGTGGTCCTCTACTGGGAAAGCACGGGTCTCACTCCACGATCTCTGCCATGGCCAATCCAAATGACCTACCAATCTCACTCAGCTCAATAAATGTTTGATGACATTTACTCCCTAACTTCTTTACTACTCCAAGAGTAATGAGTGCCTTCAAGGAAAGATGGCAAGAGGGTCCTTAGCTTCGTATCCATCACACCCAGGAAAACTCCTGTCACACAGAAGACACCCACTGCACAGGGTGAGTTCACCTATGACACAGCCTCGGCAGAACAACGCCACGGACGCTCCCACCCAAGGCGCCTGTGCCTCCGACTCACCCTCGATCCTCTCGCAGAGCTTGTGCAGGCCCTGCAAGGGACAGCTCTCGCACAGCTGGGCTGGCGCGTTGGCGGTCTGCTGCACAGCAGCCACGGTGAATGCCTGCTTCAGGGTCATCATGATCTCATCGACCTGAGCACAAGAACAGAGTGTCGATAGCAAGTTCACCGAAGAGACTTTATACTGGAAGTTTCTTTTTGGGCAGTTTTTCACAGACTACCAGAACATAGTGGGAATGATGGCGAGGGCTGCGGTCTGAAGTCTGAGGAAGACCACGTACAGATTCAGCCCTCTTAACACCCGTGAGGTACAAGGTAAAATCTTATTATTAAGTACAAAGCAAGTGCCTCTGGTTCAAAGTTCACCAGGATTCTTTCTATCTTTCTTTTTTTTTTTAATTTAACTTTTCTCTTCCCTGTTTCTTTTCAGTACCGGATCTCACAATATGGCTCAAGTGGGTTATGAACTTGCCTGCCCTACAACTCTATAGCTTGTACTCTGCCTACCTCAGGCCTAAGTGCTGGGATTTACAAAACAGGGCCACCCCACTGTGAGGAATGACGTTTCTACATGCTGTGTTAGGGTCGAGAGTAAAAGCAAGCATGTCTTTCAAAAATATTGAAATCTACAATGAAACTTCAAATGAATTTCGGATGCACAGCAGAACGGGACTGGTCACGGGCGAATGATGAAACCAAACATCGCCATGTCAGCAAGGCTCTGCACAGGGCTGAAATTCCTCGTGAGGCTTGCAGTGGGCGGTGTCGTCCTCTTACCAGGGCTTCATTTGTGCACTGGAACACGTAACAGACAAAGTGAAAGCCGCCACCATCTGAGCACTCCCGGCAGATAAACCCAAAGTGGTCCACGTGCCTAATGCCCTGTGCAAAAAGGAAGAAGAGGGGGGCACGTAAGTGGTATAGAGGAGAAGTACTGCTGACGGGGACACAGCCTCATGGTGACACTGTCCCCTTTAAACAGCACTATGAGATAACTGCTCACATATTTTTACATGAAGATTAGCATCCTACTAAAATGTTACTTGTATCATCTCACAATGAGAGGCAAGGTTTGCAGACAGAGATCCAGGGGGAAAGGAGGCGGAGCTGAGGAGTCAGCAGAGGAGTAAGATGCCAAAGCATTACCCCTGGGGCACGTGGCAATACAAAGATTATTAGGAATGGGTTAATTTGTATGTACAGCTAGCCAGTAAGAGCTTGAGCCACAAAATAATTATAATTAATATTAAGCCTCCAAATGATTACTTCATAAGCAGCTGTGGGGACGGACCTGCAGACGGGAGAGAAATGGGTCCAGTGGGACCAGGCAGGACAGAGCACAGACTTCCAGCCACAGAGAACAGCTGACAGAAAAGCTAGAAATTTGGGGTATGTGGGGAGAGCACTAAGAAATAAAAGGTACTTTAAAAATCAACAGCACACCACATTAAGAAACATCTCACACACCAACACACATTAACAAGTATGTACACACAACTCACACATATAAAGGTTAAAAAGAGACCCAATATCACAAGCAAATCACTGAGCAGGATGAAGAATGAGCAAAACATTACTTATATGCTGAGATGAGCAACTGTGAAGTCTCTGAAACTAAGGCCAGGGCTCTGCCAGTGTCCCACAAGCTCTTTCTCATAAGTGATTCTTAACGCATAAGCTTGATCTGAAAGCTACAGGGACAGAAGCTGACAGAGGGCCTTGTGGCTGCCTCAAGTCTACCAGAAGCAATGTGGCAGCTCTAATTGTGAGACTTATTTAATGTGTATGAGTGTTTTACCTTGACATGTGTATGTGTACTGTGTACATGCCTCGTGTCAGTGGAGGTCAGATATGGATGATCGATTCCCCAGAACTGGAGTTAGGAATGGTTATGGGTCCTCAGCAAGAACAAGAGCTCTTAAACAGCGAGCCATCGCTCCAGCACCAATGGTTAGTTTCCACTGTCACCCTGACACGGTCTAGAATCACCTGGGAGAAGGGCCTCTGGGAATGTCTGTAGGAATTATTTTGATGACATTAATTAGCTAAGTAAATCCACACTGAATATGGATGGCACACGGACCACACCCTGGACTGAACAAGAAGGAGAACGCAAGCTGAGCACCGTAACCGACTAGACCTCAGAACTGGGACTGGAATAAAAACTTTCTGGCTGAGCTGCTTTTATGGGGTATTTTACCATAGCAACAGGACAGGAAACTAAAACAGCAAGCTAAGTCCAAATGAAATATCTTCTGTGACTATTAATTCTCAAGGCCTCTGAAAGCATCGCCGTGCAGAAATGCAGGCATGCGTAACTTAGGGTTCAGACGCTCTTTAGGAAAGAATAAACTACCACACTGCTCTAAAACAGCAAAGGTCTCCCAGCACGGTACATGTCCCTGATTCCAGCACTCGGAAGACAGAGGCAGGTGCAGATCTCTGTGAGCTCAAAGACCAGCACAGTCTACAAAGTTCCAGGATGGCATGGACCACACAGAGAGTTTTTAAGTATCTAACACTAACATTTTAACATTTCAACATAATTAGGATCAATCAAGATTCTGACACTAATATCACTTTCAGGCAAGTATTTTCCAGACTATAACTGCTGACATATCCTGATCTCAATAATGTCCTCCATCAGCAAGATAAGAATCCAACAGAGGCTGCTATGTAGGGGTGCCATTTATCAAAGTTTCTTTGAAAAGGCTTCTCAATTCAACTTGTTAAAAACATTACTTATTATCAAAATCGAAAACAGTATCTTTATGACTACTTAATTAGCTTACATTTTAGATTAACAAACAACTAAGATTTTTACACCTATTACAGAAATGAAAAGTTAGAATATAAGGAAAAAAATCAAACAGTAACATAAATGATCTCTTATTTGCCAGAACAATCCAGAGAAAACTGGCTCATCACAGTTGGTAGATTCCTCCCAAATCTCCCTATGAAACACAGCTGGAAGACTAACAGAAAGTTTCACGTAGACACTGCATTCTGGGTAAAACCCCCTCAAAGATAAATACAATCCATCATAGTTGCAGGAGAAGTAATACTGAGACTACAAAAGATTAAGAATTTCAAGAATATGAATTATATATAAAAACATAATTTTATGTAACATATATGGATTATATATAAAAACACAGAATTAATTATATATACCATGTGCATATATATCAAGCATGTACATATACCAATTATACATAAGACATGTGCACACACATAGACATACCAATTATATATAAAACACGAACATACATAAAAGTTCTTGGAAAAGGCAAGAAGACATTAATATCACTATAACAGGGAAAAAAGGAAGGTATATAATTTTCTCTAGCACACTATTCTAAAAAGCAAAATTGTTAATTTTAGGATTATAATTTGCCTCAGTAAACGATGAGATAGACAATGAATCAAGATAAAAAAAAAAACCCTGCTATCTGATACAACAGTGCTTCTTTTGTGTGCATTAGAAGTACTAAAACTTAATAATTTATCTGCATTTAAAACTTAATAATTTATCTGCATTTACCTGAGAGCAAAAGGATATCTCCTTAAAATTTTTCTCCAGTGCAATCTTTTTGGTGTCAGGGCTGATAAGGTAAACTTCAGACTGGCCAATCTTAAAAAACAAACATACGAAAAGAGAGAAATGTGTTTCTCCTGAAAACTGATTCATTATACACGTCATGGCCTATGAGGATAAGGATAAAGGCAAGCTCTTATAAAACTGTACCACTGTAAAGAGTTTATGCCACGGATGTCACGTGACAGGAGACAAACACCTATGTGACACAGCAGTAATCTGACGGCAATAATAATAATGATCCTCCAAGTCCACACCCCCTTCACAGGGAAATTAGTTTTCTATACAAGTGAGTATATTCCAGAAAACTAGTTTCTATCTAAAATTTCCGAAACACCTATGGAGCAGAGTGTCACAATGCCAGGCTGGCTATGGATGTCTGCCGTGATATTTGTTTGTGTTTTAACAAGGAAAGCTTGCCTGAAAAATCAGAGAAGCAGTGTAGTCAGCCATTAAGAAAGTCTTTTACCTCTCAGCTCAAAGGGGCGATCCTGTCCTCAGACTGCCACCTCAGACTTCATCCTCTGACGACATCCTCAGACCGAATGGGCAGTCCTCAGATTGCATCAAGCTCTTGTCCCCTCCCGCCTTCTATTCCTTCTATTCCAGCCCAGTCATATCCCTCCTGTCTCCACCTCTCTAGTGCTGAGATTAAAGAACGGGAACCCAAGTGCTGGGATCACCTTTGTGTGAACTCTGTTTCTCTTTTAGACAGATTCAATCTTGAGTAGCCCAGGGTGGCCTTGAACTAACAGAGATCCCTCTGCCTCTGTCTCCCAAGTCCTGAGATTAAAGGAGGCCACTACTGGCTGGCCTCCAGGGGCAGCTCTGTACTCTGATCTTCAGGCAAGCTTTGTTAGATTACAAACAAAACATCACTACAGAAGTCTGCCTCCCTGACTATCACCTCCATACGCTGAAGTTTCTCAGTTCTTGTATGTGTTGGTTTCTCCGATTTAATCCCTCCTCAGAATCAACATGTTAGCGGTCACTCTAACTGACAAGCTTCACTTCCAAGCCCTTTACCCTTTGGAGAACAAGATGGAAATCAACAGCCTCATGGAGGCTGAAATGCCGGGTCACGAGGGACACAAAGGTCTTTACTTGTTTACTTGTAATGAAGTGAGACCCAGGAATGTGAGGTTGCTCCCGGTCTCGATGACTGCTTTCCCATTACATCGCATCAGCAGAGACCTGACGCGAGGAATAAAGCCTGGACAACTAAAGGGGCCTGCCAGGCGAAGCAGTGGAGCCATGTCTTCAGGTCCTTCCCACCTCTCACATCCCACCTGCTGCTCTCTGAACCCAGGAGGAGACCCTGCCTGTTGGCCACATGGAAATTCTGCTGGGTGAGAATCCCATCAAGGACATGTCTCCTGATTCCCCGAGCCTTCCCACAGCATCCACTACTTCTCCACAGTGTGCACTGCAATCGTAAGTGCATAATTACTGGTGTGACAGTTGCCTGTCTGCATGGCTGGAATCTAAATTCCGCGTGGGCAGAGACTGTTCACTGCTCTATTTCTAGGATATTGTAGCCACTTACAAACAAACGCACCGAGCAGCCTTTCTCAGGAACCCTGCAGTGTTTGGGAAGAGCATACAGACCGCAGATGAGGGTACAAGTGCTGCTGCCAGCCCAGCCCTCGTCCCCGCACTACGTCAATTACGAAGAGAGAAGTCAGTCCTATTGCCCTGACACCCTGACACACCGTCTGGTATTTTAAGGATGCACTATGCTTTAATTGTGTGTATATGTGTGCGTCTTGTGTGTTTGTGTGTGCGCACGTGCGCGTGCACATGTGAGTGAAAGTGTCCACAGATTCCAGAAGAGGATCTCTGAAACCGGAGTTATAAGGGTGCAAGCCACTCGATGTGGGTGCCAGGAACCTAATTCAGTTCCTCTGCAAGAGCGGTATGTGCTCAGATCCATTTCTGGATCTTTAAAGCCAGCTACAGCCACACTACACTAACTTATGTGGTCAGTTCCCTTACTGCTTGGCCATTTCGGTGCCTTGGGAGAAGCACAGAAAGGCAACAGTGTATCTAAGCCAGTTTTGCTCATTACCATGATTAAAGCAAAGATGCAGAGGCAGAAGCTCGCCAAGGAAAAAAACCACAGACCAGCTCACTTCATGAAGAGGGCAGAGTCCTGTCCATTCATACCCAGGAAAATCCAGAAAAATCCAAGTCTCCATGAAACTCCAATAGCTGGCTCCCTTATCTATTCCTTTTCCTCCATATGGCTAACAATTTAGCAATTTTCTGTTTAAAAAAACAAAAATAAAAATAAGCAACTAAACTAGTATTTTAGTTGGGGTGTAAGTTTTAAATATAAGGTTATTTAAACAATGGGTGTTTATAAATTAATAAGAGTACTTTCCGCTTAAAACTGTGTTGAAACTTACATAGTTTTGAACCTCGTTTACATAACTATTCTTTCTTCAGTGAAAGGGTGTATACAACCACTGATATATTAGATGATTTTTTTTCAGACCTCCAGGGTGCAGAAAACTGCCCAAGACTTTACCGTGAATAGCATAGTTCGGTTCTCCTCCATGTCTGTAGGCTGAACCACATTGTGTCCTCCGATGAGGTGGTTTTCGATACCGTCGTCAAAGGAACTAAAGGTGCTGCTGCGGAGGCTAGTGTCCTGGAACTCCTTCCTGAAGGCCAGTGAGCGCAGTCCGGGCTGCGAGAAGGATTTGCGCATTGGCCGGGGTCCGGGCGCTGATGGATGCCCCGAGGGCGCGTCCCATTCGGCTCTGTGGCCACAGCTCACATGGTTGAACTTCTCGATGCACTCATCGATCAGCGCAGGCGGAGCCTTCTTGTGGGCCACAGTGACCCGGCCGCAGAAGAGCACCTCGAACTTTTTGGCGAAGGTGTCATCGAATTCCGAGGGGCAGCGCAGCTCCTCCTGGCGGGCGATCTTCCCTGCCTGCCGGATGGAACTGATGATCTCAGGCACCTGCGAGAATGGGAGCAGGGTTAGCGACATCTGGGGCACTGGGTTGTGGTAGAGGACCAATATCGATATCAATCCTGCAGTATGTGGCTCACAGACCACAACACCCTCCCAGGAAGGCTTTGTGCTCTAATCCCTAAGGTCCTCAGGTCATCTCCACTGAGTTTTATCAAAGATGTGATTCACCTAAACATACCAACTCATTCAGAAGAGTTCGGGTCAGTGTCCTCTGAAAAGCCTTCCTCAGTACACGGTGGGAGGAAGGGCTCTAAAACCATCTCGCATTTATCAAAACTATAGCACCACTGTTTTCTTCGTTGGCAACTAACAAGTTATGACTGGATGCTGTATCTCCTAACACTGATTGATAAAACAACAGAGCTAGACAGTTGAACCAAGGAGGGCAGAGAACCCATGCCTACTGTCACAGGACACAGTGGGGCTTTTCACAAAAGAGTTTTTTCCCCAATGTAAAAGTCTTGAATCAGACGGTCTCCCGTGCTGTGGCGTCCCTCCCACCCCATCCTATCCGCTTCTGAGTAGGCTCTCCACAGCAGCTTCAGAAGTAAGACAGAATCCATACCATTGTCAGTGAACACCCGAGCACGGCTTAGGTGACCAGCAGCCACAACACTCACTCTGACATTCACGGTCTGTGGAAACGTGGCAAGCTTGGCCCTAATCTTCCAGTTGAAGGGGCCAGTTTTTGCTCTGACAGGACACATATACCTACAGATCCCATATTTCTGTGTATAAAACTTTGGGTTAAGGGCCAAACACCTACAGGGCCCTGCTTATTTAGTATCATAACCAGAAAAATCCAATCCCCTTTCCAATTCAGGTTAAAAAGATTAACCAGTGTGTACAAAAAGGGAGATGATTTCAGTTCGTCTTTGACGAAAGCTTGTATTTCGTGTCCATGACATAGTTCTCAAAGACCCACTGATTCTCTGTCACTAAACATGAGCACACTAAAGACAGCCTTTCTGCCAGAGAGATTAGGGTATCTCCTTTTAGCACGAGAGTCAGGGATGTCTTTAGAGATAGATGTATTTTTAATAGAGAACTCCTAAGCTGGAGGGTTGGGTCAGCAGTTAGAGCACTTACTGCTCTTTCAGAAAACTGGGGTTTAGTTCCCAGCACCCACATGTTGGCATCTCCAGGCCCAGTGGATACAATGCCCTCTTCTGACCTCGTAGCGTACTGCATAAACATGGCATACAAACAGATAAGCAACACACACACACGCACAAATCTTTTAAAAATTATTTGTAAATCACAAGATTTAAATAATATTTAAAAGCTGAACTTTTAGCTGGTCAGTGGTGGCCTAGGCTTTTAATCCCAGCATGAGGAAAGTCAAGGCAGGTGGATTTCTGTGAGTTTTAGGCTGGCTTTGTCTACATAGGGCGTGCCAGAACAGCTAGGGCTACATAGAAAGACCCAAAAACAAATAAAAAGTTGGATTTTTTAAAAATGGGGGGGGTGAGGGGCTGTGTACATTGTTTAGTGTGTATGTGGAGGTCAGAAGACAACCTGTTGACTTGGTTCTTTCTCTCCGCGTGGCCCTGAGACAGAACTCAAGCCATTAGCTCTGTCAGCAGGCACGGATACCTGCAGAGTCATCTTGCCAGCCCAAGGCTGAGTGTCAAATGGCAACCATGTCTGCACCGGTCCTTTATATGCTCATGCTGTAGCCCACTCACACACGGCCAAATAAGCTTGGGTATCACGTGGCAGCTTCAATATTGTTACTGGGAGAAAAGTAGGAGACAGAACAGAAACAGCAGGAAGTCTAAGCTGCAGTCAGAATGTTGTTAATGATTCACAGGACCATGGCAAAAAACAAAAGGCCATGGTTTCTCTCTGTGGGAGAGGGACTTCAAGATCAGCAGCACCGAAGGCTGTCTAGTGAAAAGTTAGCTCTATGTGGTAAAACAGTGTTCTTTCAAACCAGCATTGCCGACCTATGCTTGTGAAGGAGCGCCACCTTTCTCAGCAGGGTGGGAGACTATTTTAACAGGAGTCACATGGAGCTCCCCAATTATTAACAGTACTTCCGTACAGAACACACCATTTATTCAGTCCTTTGAGGACTGCTAAGCTAGACAACGTGTCTACACACTGGACCTGCAATGACTCAAGTGAGCAATGATGTCCTCCATCATGTTTCAAAGAGGGAAAAATGTATGGAGCCATAGGCACTCACAGCACTTCAACAATAGCGGAAGAGCTACAGAACCAAGGGTTCAAGGGTCCCCTTGACTCCACCAGTTGGAGCGGCTGAGGAGCACATCACACCCAGGTCAGAGTTCAGGCTGCACGGGTTTTTCTAACTATGGATTTCTTCAGTTCTTTGATTAGAATCTAAAACGGACACACTTCATTCAAAGACCAAGTCCTATCTCTCCTTGCTCTGGTCGGCCTCATTATTTAGGCATAAGTCGTACTCAAGCCTCCTGCCATCCAGCACCAAGAAGGTTCGTGCAAAGCGATGTGCAGTAGATAGCGGGAGATGGACACCAGCTCCATGCAGGACAAGGGGTGAGGTGAAGCGGGAGGGAACAAAGGGGCCCTGGAAGACCTGGCATTAATTCAGGACTGAAGAGACTAGAGAGGGCAGACCACGGTGAGGCAGGTCAGAGGCCAGGCAAGGGTGACGCAAAGATTTCTTAACGACAGGGAAAGCAGTCACATGAAAGTAGGTGGGCAGGAGTCTGAAGCTCAAGGATACATAAAAAGAAAGATGTCAGCATTGACCACTAAAATAAACACAACTGAAAAACGGCCTGTATGGTCTATGGGAATATATACATCAGGTTGCAATGATTCCTGCCCCCAAACAAAACAAAACAAACAAAGAACCCAAGACCTTCTTGGGGCAAACGCACTGGGGTCACTAGAAACTTACTCCCTCTGATAAGATCTGGGCCTTTTACTGAGGATCCGGCCTGCTTCGGTCAGCACTAAGAGCTACGTCATTCCTGTCCACAGACAAGCTGATAAAGCAAATCCAAACTCACCAGAGCAGAGCAGAGCCTGAGAACGGTTTTCCTGGAATAAATTTAGCAAGGGCTTGGGTTTGGTTGGAGCATCTGATACCATGGGAACCATAACAAAAAAAGTTAGATATTAAGATCAATTACTCAAAATTAATGAAGTGGGCCTGTTCAGGTGTATAGAATTCTAAGAATCAGAGATATTTCTGTAAGTCAAGTCCAACTCAAGTGCACGGGTCAGCTTTGTAAGGATTTGGGGATTTTAAGGGATTATAAACACTGCAACTGTAATTTTATTCACAAGGATTTAGGAGGGCATTTCTGAAATAACCTTTAGAATAAAAAAAGTCACTTTTATTTTGCACTTACTGGTTTGTCTACCAATTATTAACATATAAATATTAAATCATTCTTTTAAAGACCAGTGTCTGGCCTTCTTCCTGTAAGCCTGGGGTGACCGGTGAAGATGGTTCCCTACAAAGTCATGCTAATCAAGAGGTTCAAATCTTTTTGTGCATTTTAAAGACACCCGTGACACTGCCCAGGCCATCAAGGGCACGCATATCTAAAACACCACAAGTTACCTTAAGCATGTCGCTTTAAAGAAGCCATGTGGGCTGCTGTGGTGGTAGGAGTGGCGGAGTTGGTCGGTGCACCCAGACTAAACAGTGGGGCTGGACACAGGGCTGGGGATTCAAGAACTGTTTTGCTGCACTTGACTAAAAAGGCAGAGTAACTGAAGTGCTCAGACACAGGTCCTCTAGTCACTGAGCACATCCGGGTGAACAAAGCACCTAAGACCTGCCAGCGAACTTACAGAGCTCACAGCCAGATTAACCCACACGTGAGCTGCCCCTGCCACATCGAGATGATCCCCACCGAAAAGGAACACACTGTTCCAAAGCCAGGAGAGGAAGACAGTGCACAGAAGAAAAGGCCATCCCTGGAGAAACAAAAATTTATGGCATGGGAATAAATTCAGCATAAAAAGAATGCAGATAAATGTTTTTAAAAATGTCTAGCATCTCATTTAAAACTATACCAACTTTCCTATCATATAACAGAAACCATCTGAAGCTGCAAAAAGATGGCAGGATACTCACTGCTTCCTCCCTCAGAGGAAATGCTTTTGTATGGTAAGCAGTCAAATAAAAACAACAGTAACAGTAATGATAGTAAAAACAGTAATAGAGAAACAGCTCATTTCATATTAATTATTTTCCCAGGAGGAACAGATGTGTCTGTGCTGATAATGAGAATTAGTGCTTGTTTGTTGATCATGAGGGAGAAACTACTTTAAATCAAGCTCCTCTTCCCCACACCTTCTCTGACTCTAATTTCACACAAACTCTATCAGTACCTTATTGGTTTAAATACATCATTTAGAGAGAAAAAAGCAACAGCCACTCCCTACATAATATACGAGGCCATTCATGCTGTGCAATAGGTTGGCCTCATAGGATAAAACTGAGACTTCAGCAAAGGATGAACGGGACAAAAGCAGCCACACTGCGTGGTGGATTCCAACCACTCTCCACAAAGACGAGCACACTGTCAAAGGCTACACAGACAGAATGAGCACAGGACAGTGACTGAGCAAGGTGGGCACCACGGGCCGGCCACAGGAGAAGCGCTAAACACTTATGGAGGAGAGAGAAAGGAGCCCAGGCCTTCTTAAAGAAAATGAAACACAGATTGGACTAACATTGGGGTTTTCCCAGACTTGGCCCTTCCTAAAATAAAACCAGGCACCAAAGTGCCCACAGAGTCTAATTCAACTCCGTTTTTATTCGTATGCAAGAAAGGATTTAATAAAATTTCAGGCCCCATTTAAAAGACAATATTCAGAAACAGAGCCCAAGAGAATTCCTGTTTGAATTGTTTTCCCGTTCTCCTCACACCCTGCCTGCTGGCTGTCATGTAAATAAAACAAGGGGGAAAATAACCACACACAGCACCAGTGGACAAAACTGGCAGGAGACACGAGTCCCCTGAAAAGTCACTGTCTCCTATCTGGGTTCTCTCCTTGAATGGGATTCATGTCTGAGTCCAGAGGCGTCTGTCCTGATGGCGGGCAGAGCAGAGGCTGGCATCATGAGGCCTCGTGTCCTCTCATTCTGGGATGTCACATGCATCCTTTGCTTACCTAGAAGCACAATCCCACCTGGCCGAAAACACAGCAGAGGGATTTACTGGTTTTTTGGCCAAATCTCCAAAGGCAAGACTTCATTTCTTATATAAAAGGTAAGGCCTCCCTTCCTTAGGGGACCTGAAGGAAAGAGGGGAGCTCTGGCAGCAGGCACAGGCTCCAGGTGACAGGCAACAAGAGACACGGCTGTCCCCAAGGAGGCTGCCCTTCTCTCAAACCCCAGCTGGGAACCACGCCACACACGGACAGGAAAACACTGCTGAGCACGCTCTTTAGCCTCAGAAACTAAATCGAATTGTAACTTCCATTCTCAGAACAGCAATTGCCCCCATCAGCCGGAGCCAGCACCTCTGACCTCATCTACACACCCACCATACCGGAAGCAACAGCTCACCAGAACCAAGGCATCCACCAGGAGTGGGGACTTTCACCTTACATTCTTCCTTCGCTATCTCATTTACGGAGTAAAATTCCATAGCGTGTTTGTGCCGGTAGAACTCGTCCCCTTGCGCACCCTTCTCCCTCAGCAGTCCCTGGGGCCTCAGATCCGAATCCATACCCACAGGTCTCTAAACTGCCGACCCTGAAAGGTCCATAATTTGGGGCCAATAAGATGCCAGCCTGTTGCTACTGAACAGAACAAATGGAGGAAAGGTACAGGCCTGCCTTTGCCCTGCTCTTCTACCTCTCCTCAAAGAGGCCAAGATTAAGGCTCTGGCCTATAAGGGCCAATCTCAAGACCCAAGGAAGAAAAAATGTAAGTATTGACATTTTTCAATAATCCATCCTCTTTTTCTTTTAAGTAAGGTTTTTCTTTTTGAGACAGGATTTTTTTCCCCCTCCAGACTGGGTTTGTGTATCGTTAGCTGTCCCATAACTCACTCTGAGGACCAGGCTGGCATCACACTCACAGAGATCCGCCTGCCTCTGCCTCCTGAGTCCTGGGATTAAAGGCATGTGCCACCACCACCCAGCAATTCATCTTCCTTTTTAAACACAGGAGCAGAATGTATTCTTCAGTCACTTTGATACATATTTAATACATATTCACATCCATATTTAATACAGTCACATCCATATTTAATACATATTCACATAGATATATATTTAATACGTATTCACATACATACATATTTAATACATATTCATATAAGAAAAGCCCAGAACCATCTATGGCTACAGGGTTTTTTCCTCCTGTGGTTCACTGTGTGTGTCTCATTTCCTTCTTTCTCTCTTACACACACACACACAAAATGTTCTGTGGCTATTATCACTGGGACCCTATATTACTGACATATCAACCCATATAGAACCATCTCATTCCTTTTAGAAACTATGGCATTCATCTTACTGCAAGATATTATGGTTTGGACCATAAATCCCCCCCCCCCAAACTCATGTATTGTGAAAAACTTGATCCCCAACAGGCAGCATCATTGGAGTATGGTAGAAATCTTAGGAGGTAGGGCCTGAGAGCTAAGAAGCAGGCCATTTGACAGGGTGTGGCCTTGAAGGGAATTCAGGAATCTCTAATCTCCATCTTTACCTCCCTATCACGAGGGGAGCAGCTTTCCTTTGCCACATCCTTCTGCCTCAGGTGAGCAGCAGCAGGGCTAAGTACCCATGATGGGGCACACCTGAAACCTTGAGCTCAAAGAAAGCTCTCTCTCCCCATCTCAAGCTGTTTGTCTTGGCTGTTCTATCACAGCGAGCTAACTAGCACCCGAGGCGAAGACCAGGCCTTGGTGTCGTCCTGCCAAGACTATTCAGATCCACCTTGGTCATACAAGGTGCGCATGCGCACGTGGGGAGTTGGAGTGGGGTTTACAAGAATAAGCCAGCTGTCACTGTTGAGCACTATACCATGAGTACAACCTGGGAGCAGAAGGTGGCACAGAACTGCCCTCTAGTAAACAGAGATGGACTCTGGCTATTGGTCGAAACTGGTCCAGAGTAAGGCCTACATTCTGAAGCAGCTGACACTCCGGTCTCCTCCATGGACAGATCCCACAAGGATGTGCAAGAGAATACGATGAAATTTGCTGATTCCAGCACAATCCAAGCAAGTCACCCAAACCCTAGGATCTCAGCTGCTGTTATCAACAGAACCCCAAAATGTAGGGTCATTTTGCAGCCAAAAATTAAATAAGGAGTATAATGGTCTGTCCTGTCCCTTTAAGAGACAAGTCCCACCCTCTCCCTCCCCTGCCCTCTTTCCCTTTCCCCTCCATAACCCACTAAATAAATACCCACTTTCTCCGCATGGCATGCCTATCCATCTCTGTCTCTCACCTGCCGCAGCTCCTTGTGGGACCAGCTGCCCTGCCAATGACCCACCAAGGTCTCTCACCTGCCGCCTCCCACCTGGGACTTACAGAGGCCTCAGGTGGTAGGACCAGCTCCCCTTGTGGCCCTGCCATGGTCTCCCACCCACTGCTGCTCTAAACCACCTTCAGTGCCCTGCTGTTGCCCCTCAGGGAACTGCGCTGTTTTACCATTACATTGGTGCTTCCCTCCCGAGGGCCGGCCAGCTGAGGACATGTGGAACCCTGGGCTCAGAACCAGGTATCTGCCTGAGTGCTGACCTCTACACACACCAGTGGCTTCGGTGGTGAGTTTTCCTCTTCCAGTCAGCTTAACCACTTCTCTAAACCTGAGGAATTGACGGTTGTTCTTAGAAGCAGGGGGATTGCCCCCAACCACAGTCTTCATGACTAAGGTTGAGCCCTTCACTAACATTCATCTCTGGTTGCTTCCCATAGCTAAAGACGTGATCAGACTACCCAGGGTTGGCCTCCCACACTAGCGTGCATTTGCTTTGGGGCCGGGGAGTGGAGGTGTCCCTCGGATTTTTCTTTCTCCTTTCTTTTTCTTTCCTTTTCTTTTTGACTACTTGTAAGTGGTTCCTGCTGTGAGAGACAGTTCAGAGCGACCTGACCTCTAGCCTCTGGCTTCCCAGTCACCCAGACTGGAGTCAGTTGGCTTCATTAACACCCCACCTTTAGAAAGAAGATATTCTCCTATAGGCTTCGCAGCGTTCATTCGCTGTTTTCGCATTTTCAGCTATGAAAAATAAAACCCCAAACTATTAGCCACCCGCCTGTGAATGAATGCTCTGCCAGTGTCCCGCTGGCTCCGCTTTTCCTTTTTTTGCTAGGCAGCCCCCTCCCAACCCGTTATAGCACTGATGTAATGGTAAAACGCCACGGCGCAGTTCCCCGCAGCAGTCCACTGTGGGTGGTAGAGGGCCAATGTGGGCAGTTTAGGGCAGCAGTGGGTGGGAGACCACAACAGGCCATGAGGAGCAGTGGGTCCCGAGGTCTCTGTGGGTCCCAGGTGGGTGGGAGGCAGCAGGTAAGAGACTGGTCTCACAAGGAGCCATGGCGGATGAAAGACAGAGATGGATAGGAACGCCACGCAGACAGAGGGTTTGGGTATAGTTTATATGAAGGTGAAAGGGAGAAAGGGGAGAAGGAGGAAGAGCAGAGAGAGATGGAGAGGGAGAGAGAAAGAAAGAGAGAGAGAGAGGGAGGAGGGGGAAGAGAAGAGGAGAAGCTACCTCTTCAGGAGAGAGATGGAAAGGAAAGAGAGAGCTTGCTGGAAGTGGAAGGAAGATCCACTTGCCTCAGTGGCTGGGGGAGGAAGTGGATGTGGCCTGTCTCTTAAAGGGATAAGCCAGACCATTACAAGGAGTAGAAGAGTTTAGCAGAGAGAATCTACACTTAATGACTGCCAATGAATGCTGTTCGTCTTGATGTCTACAAGACAAAGATTGACTCCACTGCAGTTCACAGAGGCAAGGAGCTGACTACTATTCCAATTGCCCGGGACTGACAATGATAGAAACGTAATATAGGTTATAAACTAGCAAGCATAATCCAGACAAATGCAAAAGTTAGACTACACTTTCCACCCAAACTCTCCTCCACCCGCAACTTTTCAGCAACCTCACGAGAACGACAGGAGCCTTCTCCTTCCATCAACTCTAGTATCTTAGCCCCCACAAGAGCATCATGGAAATCATGAGCTTCTGAAATACACCAGGCCTGCAAGTGGCAAGCAGCTCTGTGACATGCTTAGGTAGGCTCTACAGACTTCCCAGAATAAAACACCTAGGTGATAAGTATCAGTTCCAAGAGAACACAATCTCCATCTCTTGCTCAATGATGCAGGTAAGCCAAGGGACCTGAAAGATCATATTTGCTATATGAATTATGGCAATGCAAACTGCAATGCTAATAACTTTAAAGGTTTTTTTGTTTTTGTTTTTTGTTTTTCGAGAAGGGTTTCTCTGTGGCTTTGGAGCCTGCGCTGGAACTAGCTCTTGTAGACCAGGCTGGTCTCGAACTCACAAAGATCCGCCTGCCTCTGTCTCCCAAGTGCTGGGATTAAAGGTGTGCACCGCCACTGCCCGGCAACTTCAAAGTTTTTAAGTAGTAAAAAAAATTTTAGCCAGAGTTATGGTGCATAACTTTAATCCCTGTACTGGGGAGGCAGAGGTAGGCAGATCTCTGAGTTTGAGGTCAGCCTGGTCTAAAATGAGTTCCAGGACAGCCAGGGCTACTTAAAGAAACCCTCTCCAACCCCAAACCCCACCCCTTAAAAAGCATCAGCAGCAAAGAAAAGGAAAGAAAAATATCTTGAACAGACCCTAGAAACCGGGATAAGGCAAGGGACATGTCCATCACAGTGCCTGTATGCAGAAGGCACGCCACAGACATGGGCAGAAGGCACGCCACAGACATGAGCAGAAGGCACGCCACAGACATGGGCAGAAGGCACGCCACACACATGGGCAAAAGGCACGCCACAGACATGGGCAGAAGGCACGCCACACACATGGGCAGAAGGCACGCCACACACATGGGCAGAAGGCGCAATGTGCATACAAATCGGAAGCCAAGTTTGCAACAGACTGGCCCCTGTAAGCACCAAAGCTATGATCGTGTTAAACGTTTTAGGGTGGGAAAAGCTTTGGTGTACTTTTTGGGAAAGGCACATTTGAACCCTCTCTGTTTTGGGGTGAGCATACATTACAATGGCCACGGGCTGTGGAGGAGGCCGTGAACTGCAGTGGCAGGCCAGCAACACTGCTGAGCCCAATCTTCCCTAAGCAATGGCGCCTTGCTAGTGCTCTCTCAAATGCACCCCAGGGGCTGAGTCTTATTTTTTTCATTTTTTTTCAAAGACTCTCTGACAGCCCAGAGAAGTCTATACTTCTCAAAATTAAGTTTTACAGCATATAAAATGGCACGCTAGGGAATGGGAAATAATTTGATTGTAATGAAGATAAATTATACAAATTTTGATATTGCATCTTATTGCTATATTTAACAAGATCCAGTGGTGAATCACATTCTGCTCTAGTTATTATCACTCAAAATCATAATGTGCACAGTATTTTGATGAATATATAATCTGCAGAACGGTGTGAAAATGGTAATAAAGTGAGGAATGGTCTTGGCTCCAGGCAAAAATGTCTCAAAATATAGAATCTATGGAATTTGCTGAGTGGCAAGAGATAAGCCTTTTGTTAGTCATGACACTTGCCATCATACCTAACTTTAAGCTAATGAGTGACTCAGGACAGGTCTCCACAGAGCTCAGGAGCCAATCATTGATGTGAAGTTTGGAAATTTGGTCCATCACCACCTCTTGACAGGGGCAAAGGTTGTAACCAAGTTAATTAACTAGTAAGACCTCATTAATATAACCTACATATAAAAAAATCTCCCCAAACAATGAGGTCCAGAGCTCCCTAATAGAACCTACATAAAAACAAAACAACACCACCACCACCAATGGGTCCAGGACTCCACATGAACACATGGAGATGGCATATCTAGAGGGTACGGGAGCACAGGCAGGTGGGACAGGACGGTCTCTACCCCAACGTTGCTCTATTCATTTCTTCCACTTAGCCCCTCTTGAGTTGCATTTTTGATAAGCCGGGTTGGTGGTGGCACACACCTTTATTTCCAGTACTTGGGAGGTCGAGGCAGGTGGATCTACAGCTTGGTCTACAAGAGCTAGTTCCAGGACAGGCCCCAAAGCTACAGAGAAACCCTGTCTCAACTGCCCCCCCCAAAAAAAGAAAGAAAAGACAAAAAAAAAGATGCATCAAGAAATACAAGAAAATAACTTTCTTATATATTGGGAGTCATCTAACAAATCACTGAGCACAGAAGTAGACGGTAATGTTTAGAAGCGAATCCTGGGGGCTCGGAAGTGGCCCTGTAGAGGACACAGCGCTGTGGGCTAAGCCCTTGCCTCTGTGGTCTGCTCTAACTATGGAGTGATTAGGGTCAGAACTGAACTGACTCTGCTCAGTCAGCTGGTGCCTGGAAAAATGCAGAACTGAATGGTGGGGTGGGGGAAATCCCCAAACACTTCACTTTAGAGGTATTAACAGTAGGGCTGGGGGATGGCTCGGGTGGTAAGGCCTTGCTTGCAACACAAGTGTGAGAACTGAGTTTGGACCCTCAGTGTCCTTGCAAAGCTGGACAGGGCTGGGTGAGAGTGGGAGTATGTATGTAGATAGGAATAATTCCTGAAATTTCCCGGCAAGCTAGTCTAGGCGACTGATGAGTTCCAGGCTCAGAGAGAGAAGATACCTGACATGGACCTCTACATACACACATCATGCAATGTGGAGAGGATGGCACTGTGATTTTATTGATATTACATTACAGGAACTGCCAAAGATACTGGTCTTGCTGAATTCATTAACAGTCAGAGGATTAAGTTAGATTTTAGCTGGAAGTTGATGAAAATTGAGATGTCATATGATGTTTTACCCCATCTAAGTACATGGACCCAACTTCTTATCCCGAGCCCAGGTTAAGGACCGCTGGATTGAAGTCTCTGTCCAGGACAGGACCACGCCAACAGGACTCAGATAAGAGAACTGGAGCAGGCTGGATAGGCATGAGGGCTGAGGGGGAGGAGCAAGGTGGCTAGAGCTGATACAACCATAGACTCACCTTCAGCAAGATAACTCAAAGCTGGCTGGGACCAGCATGGCTGACTGAAATCATCAGGGTCTTTTGCCTTATTATAATGGCATCTCCATGTCCTTGGCTTTACACATCTGCCTGCTCCCACCATGCATCTGACACATCTGGGACAACTGTATTGAGAGACAAAAGAGCCTTCCATTTCCGGAAACCCCCCATCTTTCTACCAACTATACTTAAGAATAATTCCCCACTCTATTAAAGTTTGCCCATAAAATGAACTACCCAAAAACCCAAAGACCTGACTCTTGATGGATTTTTCATGTCTTCCCCCTCCTTCCCTGAGACAGGGTTTCTCTAGCCCTGATTGTCCACAAATTTGCTTTGTAGCCCAGGCTGGCCTCGAACTCAGAGAGATCTGCCTGCCTCTGCCTCCCCAGTGCTGGGATTAAAAGTGTGCACCACCATGCTCAGCCAACACCATCATTTTACTTAATAAACCCACTTGCTTTTCTGAATACACTGTTTACTTAATCAAGCCAGCTTTACTTTGTCCTGTTTCATCCTGAAATTCCTTTCTGCACTTGCGCAGAGGAAAACTCAGGCTACATGTTCAACAATGCTGGTTTCACCTCCCACTGCCACAATCCCCATCATCTCCCCTGGGATCATGGCGTGCATGTGCATGAGTGTGTGAATGCATGTGTGCATGTATACGTGTGTGTGTGTGTGAAAGACATCCCTACCGTCCCAAAGCCAGTTAAGAAACGGGAAGCTATAGCCAAAGTCTCTCATTAAGACAACAAAATGTAATTCCTGAAGAAAGTAAATTCTGAACAAAACTCAAATGTCTTCTTAGTGGCTTCTGTTTGATTTAATTCATCAATGCAAACACACTACAGTTCCTTACCAACGCTGAAACTGACAGGATTCTGAGTATTTTCAGCTGTCAACTTTGTGTCATCCCTGGCAGCAGAATGGCAACAACTTCACTTCAAGAGTCGGCTCTTTGGGGTGCGGTTCACATGCGACAGTCACTAAAGGCAAGAAGCTCTAGAATGCTTTTCCACCAGCTATCAGGGCACCTAACACTGCGAGTCTCTCACCCCGACAGCTGCACTGGAGATCCCAACAGTTTGATTTATTTCCATGGACCCGGCAGATGCACTTTAACATACGGGCAGGAGGTAGCTTTGAGTTTGTCTCCAAGTGTAAAATGGTGACTATAACACTACTTCACTTGAGTTCATGGGTTTACCTGAAAATACTCCAGAGTGTCACAGAGAAACGGTGTAGGTTAAAATGAAAACAAACGATAGGAAGGCTTCAACTTCTAACTTTCCCTATAGTTTTGGGGAAAGTGTACCCAACAATTCTTCATACAGCCCTGTGCACACCTTCTTAAAGAAAAGTCAAATCTCTGGCATGGTGAGGACTTATTCTTCGAAAGAACTGCAATATAATTGTGTATGAAAGGCTGTTCTACATATTTTCATTCATAGACATACCATTTTAAAACTATTATTTTATTATCATTACTGTGCATACAGGATGTACATGGGGTATCCACATGCGACGGGGCACAAGTAGAGGTCAGACAGCTCTATATAAAGGGCTCTTCCCTCCACCTTTATGTGGGCTGGAGGGATCAAATTTATCTTCAGATTGTACAGCAAGCCTTTACCTGCCGAGCCACCATCCCAGCCACAACCAGATATAAAGTTAAACAGAGCGTACTAGAGAGTGGATCTGAGTGAGGCTACGTGTGGCAGGCTAGGGCAGCAGTAATAGTAATAGAGTAGTTTGTTATTTTCACACTCACATAGTGTTTCCCCCTGTACTTTATACATATTAGTATTGTAATCTTTAAAGGGTTTAAGATATTTAAAGCCCACCTTTGGGGTCTGTGTGGTAATGCACCCTTCTTTAATTCCAGTGCTTGGGAGGCAGAGGGCCTCTCCCAACACAGATGGATCTCTGTGAGTTTGGAACAAGGTCATTTTGGAGCCAAAAAAGTATACTCTTTACTTACCCCAGTCCTTTCAGAGTTACTTTCTACTACAGTCGAGTAAGGCTTTCTTAGTGGCAAATAAGCTAATAAATAGAAAATCCTTCAGCATCAGGAGCAGAGTGATATATATGTAAATTATTAGAAATAAGCTGCAAACACAAAAAACCAGCAGAAGACAAAACCCCTTTCAGTCTCAGCTTGCCCAAGGTTCATGTGAACAAGATTTAAGGACCTGAGTTGGCTGTAAGCCTGGGATAAGCCCACAGAATGACCTGGATAGCCAAAGAATAGAAGGAACAAAACCCTAGGGCATTAGGAGACATGTCAACCTCACATCAAGGGAGAGGTCACGACCCCACAGTCTTGCTGATCAGACCGCATGCATAGGTTCTGATCTTAGAAGACTTTCAAAGCCGCAAGATGGGGAGGTAGTGTCTGCAAAATTCTGAGCGGAAAATTGGGGAAGGGGGAGGCCCCCAACTTCCAGGGAGCAAATCTGCCCCCAGAAATGGCTTTAGCATTACACACCAGCAATGAGAAACAAAGATGGGTTACACGCTGGTTTGTGATTTGCATGTCACACAGTACATAATAAATGTGTGCATACAGTTCCTGTGTGCCATTTTTTAATTTAAGGAGTGGGATGGGGGTGGCAGACACTGAGAACCTGGCTACAGCCTCTACCTTTAAGGGTCTGCTGAGCACAGGGCATAAGGCTCTCCCAGCTGTCCAGTACCCCCACCCCCTGCAGGGAGGCTGCCTTCATTTCACAGGAGCAGACATTCACTATCAGGAGCATTCCTAGAGAACCAACACAGAAACCAAGCTGACAAGAGATAAGAGGACTGCAGCTGCCAAGAGCTGCTGCTGGGAACCAGACCACGGCTGGCTTGCCCGTGCCAGAGAGCTTCAAGATTTACTCAGGCTGAACTCTGATCTACCCCCACAATCAAATTCCACCTACCAAGAGGGAACTAACGTCTCTGAATCCTAAAGTCATTTTCAAAATTGACACTCCGTCTTGATTTACAAGGACAAGAGGGAAATACAACAGAATAAGCTCTATGGGGGTTAGGAGCATGCGTAGTATGGGACCTAACTGCCGCCCTTCGATGCCCTTCGATGTGGTTGGTAACCGCTGGACAGCCATCCTCGACTACTGCTTTAGCATCTGCTCTAACCCAGCAGAGGATTTCTGGGCTCCTTTGGCTGCGCCAGAGGACTTGGAGAGTGGGTGTCTTCCTCTATTCTCCCCAATTTCCCAGCTCTCCGCAGAGGACTGTTTAATCTACATCTCTACGTTCGAATGCCCAGCCACCTCTTTAAGGTGTTTTTCAGGCACCTTGACCTTCCAATATCCCCATCAACTGCATTTTCTTCACCACGAAGTGGGTCTTCCTCCTTCTTCCCTGGTTCCCAAGTGCTTTCCAGGTGACCAAGCTTGGACTTGGCCAGAGGCTTGGACTCATTTCTGCTTCCATCGGCTTTCCACCGTGAGGGTGCACGTTATTCCTCAGCCTGAGCCCGAATCCCAAGTGCTGGTCAAGCCTGCACTTAGTCCAGTCAGATCACAGCTAGGCTCTTACTCCACCCAGGGCCCTGCCTCCGGCCTAGCCCCAAATCCCCTCGCTCTGCTCTCCACAGATCATGCAGAACCACATTTCTCACGAGGTCCGGCTTCTGCTCATGGACCCTCCTCTGGAGCCCCTACCAAACACACACAGCCAGATGCCCCAGGGCCCTCCTCCAAGGAGTGTAAGGAAACTTCAGCTGCCTTATCTCACTCAGTTTGAGAGCATCTTTTCATCAATCACTGGCATCCAGAGTCTCCCTCCGCCCATCGCACTAGAGCAAACTCTGCCATAACTCCCGCATGGGACCCTCCAAATCACTCATTCCACCTGAGTTTAGAGCTGAGGTGAAAGGAACTAGACCTTCCCTGTCAACGCTGTTTTCTCAGATCACAGGACCTGCTTTTACACTGGCATGAAGTAATCTTTGGTGTCAAATTTCTTCATCTGGCTAGAACCTCTAAGCCTCTAAATTAATAATAATAACGATAAATAAAAATAATATAGAAGAACAACATATGGCCATATGGCTGGAAACACGTTGTGGCGTCTCTGAGACCCACATCTCACCAGTTTCCCACTTCGTGCTTAGCTGCAGTGATCCATTGCAGCGCATCACGCCTGTCTGCGCTCTATGTGCTGCCATACAGTTCATGAACCGGGCAAGGGGCTGGAGACTGAAACACACAAAGACTCACAGATAGAGACACAGGTCATCCTTGATGCCAGAATGCCCCCTTTATTGTGTCCAGCGGCAACTTATATAGGGATACATGCCCCAGGTAAACCCACCAGAAATCACTCCTCTGCCATCAGGAACTCCTGAGGCTCTCATGCTCAGAGCAGCTGCAAGCTGTCTCAGAGCAGAGGAAAACAAGTTGTTTACAAGAAATTCAGGATCTGGGGGTTCACAGCTCCCAGCAATCCACGATGGTGGACAGTCACCTTTCTTCCACTCTGCTGTCTGTCTATTAAATGCAAATAAAGCATCCACTTATTAGAGCAGTTAAAAACACACACCTCCATCAGCAGACAGGTGCTCCAGGCCACCACAGCTGTTTCTTAATACATCCAAAGTATATCTGTGGTGTGTGTGTGTGTGTGTGTGTGTATGTGTGAGTATGTGTGTGATTGTGTTGTACGTGTCTGTTTATTCATGTATGTGTAGGAGTGTGCATACACATACGTGCACAGGCATGTAGAAACCAGAGGTCAATGCCAGGTGTTTTCCTCTATTGGTCTCTACTTTTTTTTTTTTTTTAAAAAAAAAGATTTATTTACTTTTGTTTTATGTGATGGGTGCTTTGCCCATATATACATCAGTGCACTACAAGTATGCAATGACCTCAGAGGTCAGAAGACAATCTCAGATCCCCTAGAACTGAAGATTTGTTAGACACAACATGGGTGCTGGGAATAAACTCTAGTCCCCTGAAAGAGTTGAGTGCTCTTAACTGCTGAGCCATCACTCCAGCTCTCCGGCTTACTTTTGAGACAGGTGCCCAACTGGACCTGGAGCTCAATAACCTAGACAGGCTGGTCAATGAGCCTAAGAATTCTACATCCCACCCCATCCCACCTTAATGCTGGGATCACAGTCTCTGATTCACTCACAATGAGACTCTATCTACATAGGGGCTGGGGATTAGAACTCAGGTCCTCATAGGGAGCCCTTACTGACTAAACCATCGCCCAGGCCTCTGGAAACCACATTTTAAAAGACAAGCAATTCTGATTCCTTTGCACACACCTGCCTTTCCCTCTAAGAGGTCATGTCTCAGTGTGCACCATCACAGATTTGCACAACAAGGTATCCAAGTGCACAGTGAACTTGGAGCAGGAGAGATTCTTAGCCAAGGTCTAGAAAGAGCACATTGCTCCACTGAACAGCAGGTGACCGCAGACCGTCTGTGTGGAGCTCTGTGCTCTCCTCGTCTTGCACGTGGAGCTTTTCCTGGGAGGAAAACACACAGCACAGTCTTAGCCAACTAACGCTAGAGAACTGCCTGAATTTCCTGGTCTCTCACAGACACCAAAATCAAGTGGAACAGACCAAAACGTCGGAGCGATGCAAATTCCTAGGCATTAGTCATGGATTTCGAGAAATGAAAATATTTTACAAATCTTTTCACTCACTTGGAAACTTGGGAACATGGCTATTTCTGGAACAATAAGGGCTTGACCACAGTACCTATATTAATATCATTCTCAACACACAATTTGCTAATAATCAAAATACAAGGAGCCACTAACTTATTACTCATAAGTGAGTTCTGGTTTGTTTCTAAAATCAAGCTTTATAAGGTTTAGTACTTTTTATTTGGAAACTTACATTGTATTTAAAAATGGACAATAGAAACAGTCACAAATGACTATAAGCAAATATTGTCTCAAAAAATCTTAGGCTATTTTCACCTAATGACTGATTTCCTTAGGGTCCGCCCAGTAAAAAGAACTTCCGCAGAATACCATTCTTGGCTAATTTTCTGCCTTTAACAGGCCTATAATTGTAAACTTCACTGAACAAATAAACTTCCTTCCTAGTTTTGAAGTTTTCCAAAAGTGGAGTGTCTAACGTTTTCGGTTGGCCAGCTTTTCCTAGTTTAAAATCTTGGCAATGAGAAATTCTCCACAGCACCCTGAGAGAGGAAAAGGACCAGGGACAGTAGAGCAGTCCCGCTTGGGGAAAAGGCTGGAGTTATGACCTTGGGCAAAGACTTTCTCAGGCTGTGGGATTGGCAGAAACCAGTATAATTTCTCTACCTTCTTATCTGATCTAAATGACTTGATGCTTGACAGAAGCACCGAGTTCTTTTTGTCCTACTGAGCAAGGGTTTAACTGCCACACCACGTGACAAAACAAGTCAGAACCCAAGCACAACAGCAGGAGTGAAATATTAACAGAGCACTAGATTCCTCCTTGGGATGTGTGCAGGTATGTGCATAGGAGTGAATAGGTGTGTGCAAGTGTGCATGTAGGAGCACATACCCGTGCACACGCGCAGAAGTCAGAGGAGAGTGGTAGAAGATGTCAGGTGCCAAGTTCTGTCACCTCATTCTCCATCTTAGGCTTTTGACACAAGGTCCTTCACTGAATCTAGAACTATACCCCCAAAATCCTTCTATTTCCACCCCATACCATGCTGGGGGACACAAGGTCCTTCACTGAATCTAGAACTATACCCCCAAAATCCTTCTATTTCCACCCCATACCATGCTGGGGTTCAGGGGTGCACATGGTATGCCAAGATTTTTACATGGGTGTTGGGGATTTGAACTCATGTCTTCACACTAGAGCAGCAAGTATTCCTACCCACTGAGCCATCTCTCCAGTCCCTGAACATCCTAGCTGTAGTCACTTCAGCCATGAGGGGAGGAGAGCTGAGATGGTAGCTCAGTGGTAGAGTGCTTGCCTGGCATCCACAAGGGCCCTAAGCTCAATCCTCACCAGCAAAAAGAGAACAGTGCTGGTGATAATAATAAATAAGAAAGAACAGGGCTAAGCGACTGCAGAGTCATCTCTACCCACAAGTGCAGTGAGGCAGCGTTGATGAATCACGCTTAAGTGCTCAACCTGGCCCAGAAATTGCTTCATACTGAGTAGCTAAAAGCTAAGTAGCCTGAAGGAAAGTTATTTATCCCCATTCTACTGACAAACACACCGACACTTAGAAACAGTGAGTCAAGAGCCCACTCCAAGGACTTTTCCCTCTTACTGGAGACGCATGGGTGAAGATTTATGATTCTGGCCCAAGTTGCAATCACAAAAACAATTCCAAATGGAACAAGAAGAAAGTGGATAGTCAACACCATATGCTCACATATCAGAATCTGGGACCTAGGGAAGTCTAACACACCCAAGCTGTGGAGACTGAAAAGACGTAGTTACCATCAGTCTAGAAATTCAAGCTAAAGCAAGCTTGGCAAGCCACATGTGGTGGGGAAAACCTGCAATCCCAGCCCTTGAAGGTCTAAGCAGGAGACCAAGAGTTCCAGGCCAGCCTGGGATGCATGGAGACAAGGGACAAGGAAGGAAAGGGGAAAAAGAAAGAAGAAAGAGAGGAAAAGTGGAAGAAAAGGGAGCAGGGAAGAGAAGACAAACCCAGTAATCACCAATAAATTGCAATCTTGGCCTCCATCACCTCAAAACTGACCTCTTGGGACTACCCTTGGCCTTAACATTCTTCCAATCCTGGCCATCTTTGATTTTCTACCAGGGCTTTCCCCCTTCCTATTTTCTTCTCTCTCTGGCCAAGAACTCCTGAAATGTACGGCTATGAAAAGTATTTGTTACTGGCAACTGGTTCCACCCTTGTATGCCTACCTTCAAAAGCAAGCTAGCTGATCATTTTATAACTTTCTCTTAAAGAAAGAAGCTCTGTTTCTCAGTGGACAAGATCCTGTTCCGAGTACTGCCAACCTGCTTCATAACAAGAATACCCCACGCTACCCGGATAGCACAGCCGTGGCAGATGAAGCATGGTAAACTTAGAGCAGACAACTCAGCCCTTAATTTTAGTCGCTACGACTTGTGCTGTCCAACACTGTGGCACTGTGGGAATATATATATATATAGTAGTATGCATTATAATACTCTTGGGAAAGAGATGCAAGAATGACATGAAGTGTCTCTCCATAGCAGCAGTGAATATTTAAGACAGGGTGTGTGCCAGTCAGCTAGATTTAGTCATTCCATGATGGACACACTCCATAACATCATGGAAGGTATAGTAAACACAACTGCATCTGTCTATAACAACATAACTTTTAAAAATAGCTGTGTCTCTGTGAGTTAGAGGCAAGCTTTGTCTAGACTGAGTTCCAGGACAGCCAGGACTACACAGAGAAACCTTGTCTCAAACATAACCCCCCCACCCCAAAATAAATAAATAAATAATAAAAATAGCTATGATGGGGCCAGAAGAATGGCTCAGCACTTTTAAGAGCACTGGCTGCTCTTGTAGAGAGCCTGGGTTCAATCCCAACACCCATATGGCTGCTCTCAGCTCCAGTTTCAGGGGATACGACTCCCTCTTCGACATACATACATGCAAAACACATCACATAGAATAATTTTGTAATGCTAAAATGGCTCTGATAAGTTACCTAGCTCCTCTAAGCTTTGGTTTCTTCATATCCCTTGCCCACACACACATTAACAAGACCATAGGAAGAGCCAGTAATTGCACTAGTATCACAATTATTCCAAGAATCAGGAAAGCTATTGAACTTGCCTACTCCTGACATAATGACTGGCACACATAAAATGTTCAGAATGTGATTATCTCTTTCTCTCTGCGGTATTTCAAGGCTAACCCAACTTTCCCTTCTCTTAAATGCTCAATGAAGGTAATGCTTTTCCAGACAAAATCAATCGCCCCTACTGGAGGAAGGGAAATACATTAGCTCACTTCCTGTGAGTCTTCTGGGAAGGAGAGCACTAAATGGACCAGTGTGTCACCGCAGCTCAGTGCCAGGGAGCGGCTCTGCCACCCTGAGCCCCAACAGCTTTCACTCTGCAAAGGTTCAAACCATCCTTTCTCCCAGCACCCACTTCACACAGCTGGTCCTTCCAGGCCACTGGGGCCTCGTGTTTATTTACTGCACTTTTCCTAGGTCAAAGGCTCTCCACTGGCCCCAACCACTGTTCACACTCCCTACCTACACCTGTCCATTTCCCACGGCCATCTTGATCTGAAATTCAAAAGTATGCTCTTAAGTGACTAAATGAAGTATGGGGAAATACACTGTTTCAAACACATGCATGGTCTGACTCATTATAACAGTTTGAAGACACTGCAAGCAAATCAGCAAGACAATATTTATGCGTACAGAACCACAGACAGAAATTTGGGTTCAGTAATAAATTAGTTGCGTGAGCTTAGCGACCAAAACTGACTGCTCTGGGGGCCAGTTTCCTTATGTAGAAAAGAACAAGCAGAATCACGTTCAAAGCTCCACTCCACATACTCCAAACAACAGGACTGAATTCCAGCAAAATTGTCACATTAACAGGATGTGCTGGGTTGAAAGAAAAGACTCCTTCAGTACTGAACCCACCCAAGTCCCAAGAATTTGGTGACAATAATAGGCTTTCCCCCAAGGAAAAAAAAGACTGGAGACAGAAGGTGCTAGGCAAAGAACCAAGGGAGGGAAACAACCAATCGTCTTAGCCAGCTGTGCTGCCTATGAGCCACAAGAGCGGGGAAGAGGGGTAGGAAGAGTGTAAGAGTCAGAGGACCGGGAAATCCACTGTAGGGTTGTGTCTCCTAGGAATGAGAGTGAAGCTTCACTCATGCTTAACCTAACCAAGACCTGAACAAGGCACCAACAGACATGCTAAAGCCCTCCTGGGGCTCCACCCCTGGATAAATACCTACAGGTAACTAAGGGATGCTGAAGGTGGGGGAAATAGTCTTCCACCATGGAAGAGCCACCTAATTATTATCCAACACCAAGCAGTTAGTCCTGAAATCATATGCAATACTCAATGGACTTAGCAGGTTGTATCTATGTATTTATGTGCATGCACGCACACGCACACATACACACCAACTTAAAAAGAGGAGGCCAGGGATTTGAGAGGGGACAGGTGGGAAGAGGAAAACACATGGAAGGGACTGGGGAAGGGAAAGAAGGGGAAGAGTGTACAGGCAACACAAATTAGACTTGATGACTTAAGAAGAAAAGACGAGGCCGGGCGGTGGTGGCGCACGTCTTTAATCCCAGCACTCAGGAGGCAGAGGCAGGCGGATCTCTGTGAGTTCGAGACCAGCCTGGTCTACAAGA
>JAQHUG010000248.1:842787-857892 GCA_028555095.1 Dicrostonyx torquatus | reverse complement strand
TATAGGAAGGCTCAGCCCATTTGAGTGGGGCCATTTCTGGACAGGTGGTCCTGGATTCTACAAGAAAGCAAGTGAGCCATGATGAGTAAGCCAGTAAGCAGCACCTCACCCCTCCATGGCACAGTTCCTGCCTCCATGTCCCTGCCCTGACTTCCTCCAGTGATGAACGGTGATGTGGAAGTGAGAGCCAAACAAACCCTTTCCTCCCCAAATTGCTTTGGTCATGGTGTTCATCACAGCAGTAGACACCCTACATAAGACAAGGCCCCTCTTTGCTTTAGCTTACTGTCCCTAATTATCTCAGAAGCCTGCTGCCCAGTGTCGTTTATTCTATTTTGCAAATGAGGAACTGGAGTTCACAAAGTTAAGAGAGATGCCTGGCCCGGGACAGTGTCACCAATATATGCCACCTCTCAGAAGTCCTCCAAGCTGATCCCCAAATCAATGAATATGGGGATTTGCGCACTAAGATTTCAGGTTTTGGTTGACCAAGAGGCTCTCCAGACGGCAATCAAGCTCTGGCAGCTTCTAGCTAAAGCAGGCTTGGCCAGGGAAGGAGTCTGCCTGTTAATGGGGCTTGAGGCGTTGGGTTGATGCTGGCCAGCTAAACAAGATGGATAGGGCCTAGAAATTGCAGCAAATTGGAATGAATGGGAGGAAGGAAGGGAGGGAGGGAAAAAGGAAGGCAATGGAAAAGGAAATTTCTTTGGGTCTGAGGCAGCAGGCCCCTTCTCAGTGGAAAGCCAAATCAGGGCCTAAACAAAAACAAAAGCCTTCCACAAGCTACCTACTGAAGCTATGGGGGCAGCTGCAAGCCAGGCAGACCTGCACAAAGGACAAAGCCTAGGCTGGGCGGCTGGCTGCGGGGAAGGCAGGAGTAAAACTTATGCAAAAAGCTGGCCTGGGTGCAGCTGGAGGACACTGACCTTTCAGTGCCCAGGAAGTTCAATTGCACGTGGTCTGGCCCCTGCCAAAGCCTAACAGGAACGTGATTCCTTAACTGAAGCATCAGTGGCTTCAGGACAAGATTTAGAATCACTTCCTGTAGAACATATCACCCTGCTGCTTGCCACCTCCAGCTGTGTGTGAGTCAGGCACAAGCACAGCCAGCTATAGCAGAACCCAAGAGAGGGATCCCTAGCCCGTCTGGGTCAACAGTGCTGCTTTATCTATGCAGTCTGGGTTATCCAGTGGTAATTTCACATACACAACCCAGCCCAGCATGCACACAGCAATGAACTCTCCCACCAAGGGACAGACTGCTGCGGGAGCTCCTTTTGCTCCTTCAGCCAATAGCCTTTAAGATACCAGCCCACTGGGGCGTGGTTTCATTCATTTTAAAAAAACAGCGGCAGGCCTTGGCTGGCTCTCTTGCTTCTGGCTCCCATTCCAACTGCTAGACTCTCTTGTTCCCTGTTTGCCATGAGAGGACTGTGGTGTAGGACGGTGTTCTGTAAGTTTTCTTCCCTCCAATATATAACCCCTTTTAATCAAACTGGTGTAGGATTGTTTTGCGTCTTTAACAGACTTCAACTACTAAATGTACTACTAACTGTACTACTTCATCTACTAAATGCCTATGGCTCATCACCACACATCAGTCCCTGGGGTGCAAGGGCACCACCTGCCCTTGAAGGACATGGTACAGTCCAGCAAGCCCACACTGCAAGCAAACAGGAAACAGCAACCCTGGGTGATCAGCGCAGGGAGGGGGAGAAGGGCTCCTAGCCCAGCAGCAGGCCACATAAGCACTCTGGAGTCTTCATCAGGCATCCAAACGTTAGTAGAAATGATCCCCCTATAAATAAGAGGAAAAAACTATCCCTAATCTGTTAAGGATTAGAATTAGGTACTGTTAGAATTTTACATATTTTTTTGATTTATTATTTTATGAACATATGCCTGCGTATATGTGCTCCATGTGTATGCCTGGTCCCCACAAAACTAAAAGAGTGTGTGGATCCCCTGGGACATGGTGAGTCACCATGTAGCTACTGAGAATCAAACCCCAGACCTCTGGAAGAGCAACAAGTGCTCTTAACCATTGAGCCATCTGTCCAGCCCCTGGATTTTTATCATATTATTCCTGTTTCCTACCGTTTAACGCATTCCCCTCCTAATTAAGTAGCCTATGACAGATACACATTCTTATGGTTCAAATATGGCCTCTCCCCTACAAGACACCCACTGAAATTCACTTGCCAGTGCCTCAGTGGTGGGAGGTGCAATGGGAGGCATCTGGGTCATGGGGACACAGCTCTGAGGCATGGACTGATTAATGGCCTTCTGGCAGGCATGGGGTAGTTCTCACAAGTGGGTCTGGCTCCATTTCCTCTCTTCTGCATGTGTGTCCCTTGCTTCTCCAGTAGGAATTGAACACACCAGGGTCTCACCAGAAATACCTGCCTCACCCTGAGCTCCCTAACATCTAGACGTGTTCTAAATAAGTCTCCGTTCTTTAGGAGTTAGCCAGCTGCAGGTATTCTGTTATAGCCAAAGGAAATGGCCTGTGACACCCATGTAGCTACTACCCAGTCACAACGGTCTTTTAATGTTTTTATGCATATGTATTTTTGCATATGCATTTGTGTGTGGTGCGTATGGTATATGTGTGCACATGTCTACACATGTGTGGATGCATGTAGAGGCCAGAGGTTGATGCCAGGCGTCTTCTCCAACTGCTCTCCACTTCATTTCCTGTGGCAGTGTCTCTTACTGAAGCCGAAGTTCAATGATTCAGCTAGTCTAGCAAGCCTGCTTGCCACAGGGAGTCAGTCCCTGTCTTCAATTCTCAAGTGCTAGCATCACAGGCAGGCTGCCATGCCCAGCTGGCTTTCACCTGGGTCCTGAGCAGACTCTGCTTTACCCACTGGGCCATCTCGCCAGTTATCTCGCCCATGCTATTTTTGGTTTTCCTTCTTACTCTAAAAGTTCACTGTGCACTGACTGGATCATCTCTTTCTTCCTATTTATAGATATTAACCCCACAGACACCAATCCAGGATAATATAAAATAGTATATTTTGCTTGGACATTTTCCTCTACATAGTATCACTGTGTATGTATCCTTTAGAAACTGTTTGTAGTCAGCATTGTATTATTTTAACTGCTGAACTGTGTTCAAGTACATGACTATTACATAGCTTAATTATCTATTCATTTTTGAAATGGAACCTAGAATCTCCCCATGCCTACTTTGTTTCTTATTTTCTGTAACAACAACCTTGCAGCCATCTTCTTACTCACTTGTCCCGTTGCTGAGTGTCATAGTTAAGATTGTTATTCCTAGTACCATGGCCTGGGTGGCTTCAACAACAAACATTGTTCATGGTTCTAAAGGTTGAGAGTTCTAATGACAAAATGCCAACACACCTAATGTCCACTGAGCACCACCGCCTGGTGTAACTGGAGGTTTCTCCCCTGCCCACCAGTTCCTGAATCAGCACGCTGAGACTTAATACTAATTACAAACTGTTCAGACTATTAGCTCAGGCTTATTACTGAGTAGCACTTAAAACTTAAATTAACCCGTTTCTATTATTCTATATTTTACCATGCCAACACACCCAATGTCTACTGAGCACCGCCGCCTGGTGTAACTGGAGGTTTCTCCCCTGCCCACCAGTTCCTGAATCAGCACTCTGAGACTTAATACTAATTACAAATTGTTCAGACTATTAGCTCAGGCTTATTACTGAGTAGCACTTAAAACTTAAATTAACCCGTTTCTATTATTCTATATTTTACCACGAGGCTCGTGGCTTGTTACCTCACATCTTGCTTCCCCCAGTGGCTCCTGGCATCTCTCTCTCTCTCTCTCTCTCTCTCTCTCATCTGCCTTCTTTCTCCCTGTATTTAGTTTGGTTTTCCCACCTAGCTATATTCTGTCCTGCCATAGGCCAAAGCAGCTTTATTAATCAGCCAATAAAAGCAACACATATCTGCAGCATACAGAAGGGCATCCCACATGAGCCTGGCTTGCACAGTGGCCTTCCTGTACCCTTGCAGTCTGTGGTAGAGGGGAGAGAGTGGAAGGGAGTTCTCATGTGATTGTTCCTGTAAGGACACGAATCTCATGAAGGCCCCATTTTCATGTCCCAGTTACCTTTCAAAAGTTCCTGATACAAACACACTGAAGGTTATGGCTTCAACATGAATTGGGGTGGGGACACAAGCACAATCCACATCACTGAGCAGAGTGTTCATGTTGTCGCTTAACTTCACGAATCCTGATATTATCCAGCTCTGAGGTTTGGCAGCGCTAATAGGTAGGTTTTAATTTTAATTTTTGCCTGTGAAAAACATACCACTATGCTCGGCTATTATTCATCAGTTGTGCTTTGATATTATTTTCCATAATAATTCTGCTAAGAGAATCACTTTAGAAGTCATGGCCATCTGACAAATCTGCAGATTTTCAGCAGAGTGATTCTCAGCACTGGACCTGGCATGCGCTTGCTCCACGGTTTCATGTCTCAGGCCTTAGAGTTTCTTATGCACAAAGGAAGAGTTAGTGTCCAGTGTCAAAAAAGTTAAATGGTTATGATTAGAGATTGTCATGGAAATGTTAAAGATCTCAGAGAGGCCCAAACTATAACACTGTGCTGACCACAAGATACACCTATCTGTGAACTTTCGTCATTTCTGAAACATTCATTTTTTTGGTCCAATTTTTAGCATCCTCATAATAATCCTGAGAAAACAATAATAGTAACCAAAGACTATCATAATTGCTAATCTCACCACAAGCAAACAATAAAGGATATTAGAACTGGGGAGCTATCAGATAACTAGAACTCTTTATTAATAGGTGGTAGAGCTGAAAGTTGAGGAGTTGATTAATCTGTTTATCCAAAAATATTTATTGAGTTTCTCCTCTAACAGATAATATGTATGTATTTACCAGGTACCAGACACTATACATTTAAGCACTAAAATGCAAACATTTAAACATATTTAAGCATCTAACAACAGCTTTAAGAGACCAGATATAAGCAGTCAGACGGTCTGTTCAATACTGCCTAGCTAGTAAATGGGAAAAGGTAGGTTAAGACCAGAGCATCTTATTCCAGAAAGACTTCCTGTCTTGTCATAAGTTATGCCTATGGTACTTGGCCCAAGTTCAGAGATAAGAATGTTCCAGAAGAGGGGTCTTAGCATTTATTCACTATGATGTCTTTATTTGTAGAGAAAATCCAGTTCACCTGGTAAAGGGCACCATGGATGGTGAGAGAAGATGCCCACACCCAGTGGACACTTACCTTTGACCAGCTGACCCATGACATAGGTTACTTGTATTAGAAGATTCCACCCCAGAATTCACTCCAGGATAAGGAATGTTTAGACCTCATGATGACAAAACAGATACTGTCCCTGTCCTCGTGGGCTTATGGTACAGTGGGAGCAAAGGCAATAGCATGGGAGTTCTCAGACATTTTATGATTTGTCTTCGGGGGGAAGAGAGTGACAAGATCTTCTTCCTGCACCCCCAGAGGTGCCTAACCATGAGACTTGCTCATCAGCTCTCAGCATCCTTGCATTGAGAAGGAATCTAGAACACGTAACTGGTTTTGCCTTTAGCTACATCTACTTGGCTTCTTGTGAAACAGCACATTCAGAGCCATAACCATCACCCACTTTCACTAGTATCAGCAAACTCATAAACACATGATGTTAACCGGCTTGTAATTTAGAAAATCCACTATGTCTTGGAACTCAGCAACTATACAGAAGCCCCATGAGCCTCCCGGGTGATCCAGATTGATACTAGACACCACTTGGGTCCCCATTAAAGCACAGAGTCGAAGGCATGAACATGAAAGTGCTTTAAATGATAGCAAGAAAAGCAAAAGGAAATTATAAATATTGTTTGGCCAAGCAGTCATTTTAATAATTGATGTTAACTAGAAGTATTACTAGCTGCTATTATTCTCTGTCCCAAGAATTCTGGCTGATCCTCAATATAACCTTAATTCTGTGCCCAGCTTCTAGGACCTCTCCTTAAAGCTTTCATTTGTCTCATGATGAGCTGAGAACAGAAGACGTGGGAAGAGCCTGACCTGGCCCTGGCCTTTTCCCCTTTCTCCTTTGCTATTTCCTGTCTCCTGTTTTGTCTACCGGAGTAAATCAAGTTCTTAAAAGCTGTGGGCCTCATTTTGAAAGGACTGAACAAGCACGGGAAAGCGGAAGAAGAATGGAGCAACTTATATTATATGGCCATAATAATATAAAATTAATTTGTTTCAATTATATTTAAACAAAATGTCAGTGACAGCATAACCCACTGTTGTTCGAACAAACTTACACACTTAGCACATGACCTGAGAACCAAGATACTTACACTGTCTCCCTCCCTCCCTCTCTTTTTCTCTTTCTTTCTTTCTTTCTTTCTTTCTTTCTTTCTTTCTTTCTTTCTTTCTTTCTTTCTTTTTGGTTTGGTTTTGAGACAGGGTTTCTCTGTGTAGCCCTGGCTGTCCTAAAATTCTGTAGAACTCAGAGATCTGCCTGCCTCGACCTCTCAAGTGCTGGAATTAAATGCGTGAACCACCACTGCCCGGCTAGAGGAGCGCTCTCTTTGGGACACACTGAGCACATGATCTGAGAGCTCTTGCAAGGAGCCCAGACCTGAAGTCAGACAGACCTGCCTGGGCATTTCAGTGGCATCACTTTCTCTATGAGACTTGGGCAAGCCCCTTTCCTACATCCATACAACAGAAGCAACATCCATGCAGCAGACATGCAGAATGTTCCAAACCTATCAGTGAAATGCGGAACAGCGAAGGGATAAAGAACAGTTGATTATAATTTTCTAATTTATAATTGACTTTCACAAAAGAAGTAACAGAAAGCAAACAGCTTGGAATTCAGGGAAATAGAGCCCCATTTGGCTGGAGAAGAGTTCAGAATCTTGAACCTAGAAGGAAAGGTACAAAAAGCCATCCACAGCCAAAGGTTATCGAAGTTTCTGTCAAGCTACGGTATCCATCAGTCTGGGGTGAAAGCAACCTGTTTAGAGAACGGGTGTGTTGCCAAAGCATTCTTTTTTCCCCATACAACTTCAAATTTACAAACTTTGACACTATCACTGTTCAGCGTGCAAACACACACGCACGTAAATAAATTTAGTCACCATAGATATGATGGGAAAAGGAGACATTAAAGCTGGCCACAATCCAACCACTCTGCCCATCTGTGTTTCCACTGCTCAGAGCAGAGGTCAGCAAATATAACAAGTAAAACAAAACACAACTGTGATGAACTTCTATTTCCAAGCGAGGTTTCCACAAGGGACTAGTGATCATTTCATCCGGCGTTTAAAAATAAATATGCCATCAACAGGGCATCTTGAAAAGCCCTGACCATCTGTTACACAATTAACCATCGGCAGTGGAAGAAAGGAGGAGGGGGAGGGGCCTGCCTGCAGTTTGCCATGATAGGTAAATCAAATGTAAGAATCAACTTGAAAATGGACAATAATGACGCAAAAAGAAAGCCATTAAACAACCTGTTCTAAATTTTTATGAGAAAACGGTGTGAGTGACATAAACTAGAGACTATAGACAGAAAGGACTGCTGGAATCTCAGGTGCCTCGTCTTGCTGTGCAGTCATGTCTCCAGGAGATTTAGTCATCTTTAGAAGGCTGCAATCATCATTTATTACCTTGGGGATCCCGGAGGGTAGAACACTACACAGTAACGTGTGACACACACATATTCACCTGCTTCCTTATCTGAGAAAGGAAAGGGCAGTTCTGCCACATGTCCTAGTGTGGGCAGTCGTATTCTACAGACTCGGCAGCTTCTGCATTCTCCAAGCACGTGACAGCAGTCATGTTGAGTGACTACACAATCAGCCTGACTCTTCATGTGAGTGGTGGAAGACAATCCTCCTCATTTAGACCTCCCTGGAAATGCCATCCCAGACATACCCAGCATCACTCTTAGGTGACTCTGAATCCAGCCAGACTGACAACCGTCACAGGGGCTAATACTAAGTGAAATAAGGATTATTAGGGCATGAGCACTGCGCGATTGTGACAACTGATCTGGTAGCTGAGGCGGCAGCTAAATGAGGAATGGATCTACAGCAGTGGTTCTCAACCTGTGGGTCATGGCCCCCTCGGGATTGCATATCAGATATTTATGATTCATAACAGTAGCCAAATTACAGTTATGAAGTAGAAAGAAAATCATTTTATGGTTGGAGGTCACCACAACAGGAGGAACTGTATTAAAGGGTCACAGCTTTAGGAAGGTTGAGAACCACTAAGTGTAATTGCTATGGACTCTCATGTGTATATAACATAGATACCCTGGACAAAGAAATCACATTCCAGGATGCAATGAGAGCTCATCACAATATTCATAGCCACATACAACTTTAAATGAAGTTACATGGGAGAGGTACTCGATATGTTTATATATAGGAATCTCTCAATGGGTCTCTATTATCTTTGCAGGGGAAGTTGGGGGAAGCCACATGCTCCAGAAGCAAGACAGAGGACATGATTCCTTTCCTTTAGGTTATAGTTCCTTTAATATATCTTGCTATTAAGCAGGTTTCTAACTTGTTTTATTTTACATTGTTGCTAAATAAACAAAAATAAATGAATTACGGCAGAGGGAGATAGTCCCAGATATAGTGGCAAAAAAATCAGGTCACAGCCTATTAAGTGGAAGACCGAGGTTGGTGCCATATGTCACATGCCTATAAAGAGTTTAATAAGTCACCCAGCATCAGGAGTGTATCATCCCATCAAAGTCTCAGTGAATTTCTCATCCACACACTGTTATCACTAACTGAGGACTTCCAAGCACAGGCCGGCCTCCATTCTACAGTCCTAGGTCAAATCACACTGTCTCTTGCTGAATCGCTTAATCACTCCCAAGATCGCTTCACTGACCTCCACAGAGCTGCGCCTGCTTCTTAAATCACAAAGTGATGGCTTCACCCAAGGGCAAGATCAACTCATTCTTGTCAAGATTTTGAAGACCCCTTTGTATATATCAGCCTGCATATGACAGCTACCTACCCAGTAACCATTCCTACATATCTTCATTCCTGCCAAAACTCCCATTTTGTTCAGAGTAGACAAAGACCCCTCTTCTCATGTTAGCCCCAAGGGGTGCTCATGAATTGGCAAATAGTCACTTTTTAAGCTGAATGAGTCAATGGCATACATTAGGCATACATTTCTGCTTCCCAAAGGCTAGTGAAAAGTTAACTTATGGCCCGAGTCTGGCTAATAAGAAAGTGCTTCTGCCATTCTTCCTGCTTGGGACTCAATTGCTGGAGGAGCAACATCAGTTGTCTTACAACTCAGGCTACAAACCTAAAGGCTAAAAAGTCACCATGCTAAAGACAACAGAAGCGATGGAGATGAATGCCTGGATTATCGACGATGGAGATGCCACCACACTCCAGCCTACCTCCAGACCCTTTGAAGTGAGAGATCTACACATCTTTATTGCCTGAACCACATTTTAACATGCCTATGAGCCACTTGCAAATCTCATTAAAATGATAATTCTGGTTCAATAGACCAGAGGCAGAGCTAAATACCCTGTAAACATTAATTATAGGCTCTCTCGTGACATTGCCACATACCATGTTCTGAGGGATGATAATATAAGCCACTATAAATTGGTGTTTTATTACTTTGAGCTAAACTCATCCTTAGTGCTGCCTATATCCCACATACCAGGCTAACCACACTAAGCCCACGAACTTCTCACTCCACATAAATGGTCTGCCAGGCTTGGCCTGAGCCCCATGCTCCCCAGGAGGAGCCATGCTTTTGCTGGTGTCATCACTATTCTACACATCCACCTTGGTCATTTTTCCTGCCTATCATCTGTATCCCAACTTTCTCAAATGCATATTCTATAGAATTATTCAAATCATTACTAAATGATTACTGTGACATGCTTAATGGGTAAAATGTTATTGAAAGACCTCAAACTTAATTGCAAAATTACTGAATTCCACAGCCAATGTTTTATATTCTACATAAGTGTTTTGTTCCATTTCAGTAATACAGAAATTAAAAACCCCAGGAGCAACGTTCTATTACGAGTAATGACATGCAGGTGCCTCTCCTTGCGACGCTTTAATTGCATGTGGCACTCTGAAAGCTTTTTTTTTTAATGCCTGGAATTAAAATGTAGCAGCATAAAAGGAAGCTCAAAAGAATAATTCATGATCTCCCCCAACACCACCCTCCTCTTTTGTAAGGCATCCCTATATGGTTCTAATTCACTAATCATCAGACTTTCTATATCTCATTGGGACATTCCAGAGTTGAGCATTTTGTCAGAAAAGGCATCAGATGACTATATCTGGATGAAAAACCTGTCCACAGCAAGAGCGGGAAGAGACACAGACGAGATGTATCTGCATGGACAAGCAGCACCTGCAGCTGTCGCTGGACCCTGCACATCTACAGCTGTCAATCAGTACACCAGTGGGTAGGTGATGAGTGCACTGCTCTGATCATCACGGCACACAACTCTCTTGTGTCTGTGCAAAGAAAAAGGCCACATGGGATAACCGAAACCCAGACTCAAAGGCTTACATTCAAATTTTCGTGACTTTGCATAAGAATTGAAGGTCCCTCAAGTAGAAAGAACTTTAAGTCACTGTCTTAGTTTCCTGTTCAGTTGCTGGGACAAAATACGTTGATAAAAATAACTTTCCCAATGGGTTTAATTCAGTTCACCAACCCAGATTACAGTTCACCACCCCAGGTTACTGTCCACCAACTCAGGGGAGCCACAGCAGCAGAAGCTGGGAGCTGGTCACACTGTATCCCCTGGGAACAGAGAGCAAAGAATGAGCTCATCTGGTTCCTTCCTTTTTATTCAGTCCAGGGCCCAGACTAGGACACCACACCCCCACATGCAGGGTGGGTCTCCCCACCTCAACACAAGTAGGGAACTCCCTCCTGGGCATGTCTCCAGGCTAAGCTAATACATACATGCATCTCTTCCCAGCTGATTTTGGAGTGTGTCAACTTGACACTTAAAACTAACAATCACAGTCACACACTGAGATTTTCATTCTTAGCTCTCAAGCCTGTGAAGATCGTGAGGAAACTTCAAAGAACATCATGAGGAAGGACAAACAGCCTCAGGGCTAGGAGTCTGAACCTGAAGCTTTGTGACAATCTTGACCTTGCTATGGTGGTGGTCACTCAGTGTTGCTCTCCAGGTAGACCCTTCTTCCTCATTTTCTCCTCCAAAGGTCCCCTGCACTGATGTGAGCAGATTCGAATCTAGGGAAAGACTTATTTATGGCCTGAGGACTCTCAGGGGTTCACCTATAATTTGTGCCCTCAGAGAGCTGTGCCTGGTTAAGTACCCGTGAATTATCAACTCTCCTGCGTGCCAAAATTCCAAAAGTTACATCATAACAATTTATTTCTCTGGGCAAAGAGAGTGTTTTACCCTCCTTGACAAACACGACAACCATTCTACAGATCCGAAGGGTTTTCAGGAGCCAATACCCATGCCTCTCTCAAAATCTTGTTTTGAAAAGCCCCTTTTTCCAGTATCTTTTCTGAGGTTTGATAATGCATGAACACAAAGTCTCTATCTTTGCTGGGTGTCACAATGTCTTCCCTTCCCTTGTGACCCAGTGCCACAAGGTTCATACCCCCTCCTCTGATCACATGACCTAGATCTAGCAGGGAGTCTTGGGTATACTCAGAAATAAAAGAACATGTACTCCTAATATGTTAATTAGGACATATTAGTCCCCAGCCCCTATGTGGAGACAGTTCCCTTCTTCCCATGTACAATGGAGTTCTTACCCCAGTAACGTTTTATTTATAAATTCTGAAGATGTGGGGTCTTAACCAAAACATCTTAGGGAAGTTTTTGAAAGAAATAGGGAAGAATTATAGTGAACCTCTATCATTCAACTTCAACAAAAGTTATCTCAGGACCGATCTTGTTTTATCCATATCCATATACAATTTTCTCTCCAGAGATCAGTTTGAAGATAATAAATTATTTCATTCATGAATATTTCACTGCATATTCCTAGAAGACAAGGCCTCTTTGTGGAACTTAGACACAAAAGATTTTTAAATAGAGACACTCAGTATGAAGAATGCAGCCAGTATTGGCTAACGATTTGTATTTTGCACAATAAATCATAAATAACAATGGATGCATGTTATTATGCAATTACCCAAATCCACCGACCACCCACAGAGTAAAGCTTAAGCTAAAACACCTAGACTTAGCTGATCTTGATGTGTTAATCTCTATTTTTTAATTACAGCAATTGTGTCCCTCTGCTGTGGGTTGCAGGGGGCTTTGACACTATGGACAAGGGACCATGGGAAATCTAGACATCCTCCTAGCCACCCAGTTTCTTGAGGAACCTCAAACCACTCCATTAAAAATTAGGGCTTGGGCTGGGTGTGGTGGCACACGCCTTTAATCTCAGCAGGTGAGTCTCTATGAGTCTGAGGCCAGTGTGGTCTACAAAGTGAGTTCTAGGACAGCCTGTACCACACAGAGAAACCCTGTCTTGGGAAAACAAAACAAACAAAAACCTAGGGCTCAGTACTGGGGAGAGGCTCGTTCAGTAAAGGGTCCTTTGCACAGATATGAGGATCTGAGCTAAAGTTCCAGAAACTCTACGTTAAGAAGCACAAGGAGGTGAAGACAGATGAACCCCTGGGGTTCACTGGCCAGTTAGCCTACTCTAACCAATGAATTCGAGACCAGGGAGAGACTGTCTCAAAATCAAGGCGATGACTCCCGAGAACGGACACCTATGGCTGTCTTCTAGCCTGCACACACATGCGCTCAGAAGCAGCTAGATGACCCAGCAGGCAGTGCGAGCGAATCCCGGGCTGGGTAGAGAGCACTGCAGAGATAAGAGGCTGTTCCTGTACTCTGCCCCCCAAGCAACAGTCAGGTCGTCTGGGCTGCAACGCCTGTGGGCCTCCAAAGCCTCACCTGCAACAAAGATAATAACACTTCACACCCACACGAGGGTAGGAATTATACCGGAAAAAACATGCTGGCTTTATAGCAATTGCCGAGCACAGAAGAACAAATATTATCTACTATTTTGCTAACAGTCTTCCTAAACACTAGTAATTAGGAAACACTATCAGGGAGACCTATGGTCTCAGTCTGAATTCTCTATACAAGGGAAGAGCGCCAAATAGTCCTCACACGTTTTCTTAATTACCAAGTAAACCAGATGGCCTGCAAATAGCCTCCTGCTTGCGCGGCATTTGCGCCTGCTATAGCTGCCCCTCTAACAAATCGCCATCATTTGTTTAAGCAAAATTGATTGAGAACCGAATTTGGTAGCGCATGTCTATAGTTCTAGCTCTCCAGAGGTGGTCGTCGGAAAACTGGGTTCTAGGACAGGCTGGGCTACGTAGAAAGTGCAAGGCCAGCCTGAGCGGTGCAGGAGATCCAGTTCTTCAAAAGGGGGTGGTGAGGTTGGGCTGTAGCTTGTAGAAGGTTTGCCTTATGTATTTGTAAGGCCCTGGGTTCCATCCCGCACTGAAAAAAACAAAGCAAAGGTTTAAAAACCCACAAAAGCTGAGAACGACAATGACAGTACTGATAACAGAGGAAAAACAGAAACAACTTAAGGGACCATCAACGGATGATCAGACGAATCAAACTGCACAGAGTATAATGGCACTCGGTCACAAAAAATCACAAATTAACAATACATGCCATTACACTGACAAATCTGGAAAACATACTACAGAACAACACTAGCCACTGAGGGCCACACGGAGATGATTCCCTTCACACGCAATGTCCAGAAGAGCTACGTACACACCTGCAGAGGAGGCAGCGGCTGGCTTACACCGGCGGAAAGGGATGAGCGGCTAGCTAGCCTAAGGGAAGGAAGAGAGCTTGAGAGTGGCAGGGTTGCTTTCGGGAAAGCCAAAGTGTTATGAAAGTACACTGTCCATGGTTGCACAACCCTGGGACTATATAATAACCAAAAACTACTGTATGTACTCTTAGCTGAGTGACTTTATTGCCAGGGAATTAACAACCATACAAGGAAAGTCAAATTCTTTGTTTTTTGAGACAGGGTTTCTCTGTGTAGCCCTGGCTGTCCTGGGACTCAGTCTGTAGAACTGAGTTGGCCTTGAACTCAGAAACCCACCTGCCCCTGCCTCTCGAGTGGAGGGATTAAAGGCACGTGCCACCACCACCTGGTTCTAATTCTTATATTTAATAGTTCTCATAAAGCTTCATGGAATTCTCGGGTACCCACTGGCACTGCCCCTGGGAGGTCCTGACACACCGCAGCTTGCCAATGCTGTGGCCTGACTTGAGCTCACTGGTTAGCCAGATCTGTGCTAACTGGAGCCAACAGCATGCTAGCCACAGCTCTGCCCTGAGTGCAATACTGGGCATGTTTTTTAACCTCTCTAGCTTCATCTGTAAAGCCGGGATAGTAGCAGTCAGTGCCTACTTATTAGTGACATTTACTGAACATGTAACACACCTTGTTGGTTTTTCTATCTTTAGACATTTCTCCAATGGGCTTGCCTACAGAATGTGTAACACTTCATGTGTTTTGATATGTGAAAGTATCTGTGACACCAAGGAATTTCCATTACTCTTTAAGGTTCTTGTCTATCCCTCTCTCTTTGCTCTCTCCGCAGAAATGTTGCTCTGTTCTCGGCACTTAAGGGTCTTGGCATTTTCTAGAGCTTTATGTAAGTGGAATTATGTACTGTATACTCCTTTCATGGACCGTGGAGGAAGGTCTTCTCTAACTCACTCTGCGGAATGATTCTGAGATTGCTCCCCAAACCCAACACACACACTACACAGAGACTATACACACACACAGACTACATACATACACTACACACACACATACACGCTCACACTACACACATGCATGCACACACACACTACACACGCATACACACACACAAGACTACATACACATACTACACACATACGCACACACAACACTACATACACACACTACACACACATACATGCGCACAGACTACACACACACATAACACTACATACACACACTATACACACATACACACACAGACTACATACACATACTACACACATACATGCACA
>JAQHUG010000248.1:824819-841202 GCA_028555095.1 Dicrostonyx torquatus | reverse complement strand
ATATCTGTTCATTAAATTATATCAAAAAGGTTTGGTACATTCCTTTAATCTCAGCACTTGGATCTCTGAGTTTGAGGCCAGCTTGATCTACACAGAGTTCCATCCAGGCCAGCCGGGGTACATAGAAAGAGCATGTCTTTAAAAAAGAAAGGAACAAAGGAAGGAAGGAAGGAGGAAGGGAAGGAGGGAGGAAGGAAGGAAAAAGAAAAATCATCTCTCATTTAACAAGTATATAAAATGGAAATGCTGCCCTTTTAAATATGCATAGAACATTGATTTCAGCCATACATCATACAGGACTCCTACATGTTCTACATAACATGCCTACTTTAGTGTAGAAATTCTAAGTATGGGTTACTTAGTAGAGAAAAGCACATGGTACCTACCATTCAAAAACTAAAGTATAGCACCTTCCAGAGGCAGAATCCAAAGTAAGGAGTAACAGTACAAAGAAAGCAAGATGGATGTTCTTAGGCTCTTGGGAGGTCTCAATGGGGACAGACAGATCTGAGGTCCTACTTTTGGAACTGACTCAGCTACTGTTATGGGTCAGCCCCCTGATAATCAGAAATGCAATTATCCAACCTCATTTAACTACATCATTCATGTATTGCTGAGCTCAGGTGTCCAGGACACCAAGAGTGAGCCACCCACCAACACACACACACACACACACACACACACACACACACACACACACACACAAAATGAGCAGATGGCACTGGAAACTGACTCTCTGGGGAGACAGGAGATGGTGGGCTAGTTCTAGAACTTTACTTAAGAAGAAAATACTCAGAAAAATACTTTTGGATAATTTAAGAGCAGAATTGTCCACATGATTTATTCTGTATAGAATGCTAAGGATACAGCAGAGTGGATACCTTCCTTCCAGTAGAACTCACCTTGGTTTACCCATAATGTAGGGTGAGCAGGGCCAAGGAAAAAAACACCCTGATCCTGACATGACCCCAGGACTAGGGCTTGAAATTTCACCAATCTGTGAGCTCACAGAGTTAGGCTGCAGAATCCCTCCAATCCCTGAGCACAGAATCCCACCAATCCCCGAGTTTGCCCCAGAAACAGACTACAAAATTCCACCAATCCCAAGCCACTCTGGAAAACTCCACCCCGCCCCCACAAGAAACCCTATATAAACTCTGTACCCTGTTCAGTCCCTTGCTGCTTCTCACCCTAGAGGCTGCCACCCTCCTGGCTTCTTCCTTCCTAGTAAATCCCTTGAGTGAGGTTTGTTGAGCAGGGATGACATTTTCGCCAGGGTGAACCCAGCTGTAACAACTTTCACAAGAGCCAGAGAGGAACTGTAACACTTTTCCTGGGAAACTGTCCCCTAGTGGAGCAAATTTGTTACAGTCCAGGGGAGGACCTGAGCAGAGCTGTAACTTCTCCTACCAGGCAGAGCTCTAACAACTTTACTGGGGATACCCACCTCAGGAGCGGAGTTGTTACACTTGCACTGGGAAAACCTTTCCCTGAAGCACAACTGTAGACTGCTACACGTATAGTGACTTTGCGGTATCCCTTGGCTCCCGACTGCCAGGATACCTTTCCATCCCAGCTGCAACGCTTACACATAAACTGATAGACACCATCACATCCTTGATCCATCTCAGGCAGGGCTTCTTCATATAACACACACAACACACCAGCATTGAAAGTCGGTGTGCTCCCTGTTCGTGGGGCAGACTGTCACTTCTTGCGAGTTACCAATAACCACCAACACACATATATAGTTCTTGAGACTCTGACTAGCCACTGTATCCCCAAGTAAGAACACCAGAGCACAAGCTTCTGTATGAAGGACAAGCACTCCATTACAGCTAGGAAGCCTGTCCTCGTACACATCCAAGAAGCATCTTAAAGACATGGAGAACTGTTATCAGAACAGTTCTTTTTAGGATGGAGTAGGATTAGGACGTAGGAAATTGTGGACTTAGAGTTTCTATTTTATGGCCTTCTGAGTTGATGGAATTCTTTATACTAAGCATTCCCTACTCTTCGAGTCTGTGAGCTCTATCAATATTAAAAAGGCTGTCTTGGTTTAGGAAACCTAAACCTAAAACAGGTAGACGCATGCCCCCTCCTTTGATGAGCACAAGGATGTGATCTCTCCAGCTCTCCAGCCACAAACTGACGGACACTTGACCTCAGCTCACCCAGATATTCTTGTCTGAGTCTGTGACTCTCCGGGTGGTAATGTCAAGTCAGGGGTTACTGAGAACTGACTCACAGGAAGGGCAGTGGCGCCGTAGTTATTGCCCAGCAGCGGCAGCTGTGCCAAGGGCAGCACTGTCTGGTAGCAGGGCCAGGGTGGTACCCTTGCCAGGGTATTCCTGTGATGTAAGCAAGTTCCTCTCGCCTGACACCCCTTCACAGTGGTGATTGGCCAGGCTGGTTTTGCACGTGTCACGATGACTCCGTAAACTACCCTAATATTCTTCTGAATGATTCTTTTCTACCTATGTTGGTCAATGCTCATTCTTGGAGCCAAAGAATTTTTATATACAATTCATTCATTCATTCGTCATTCATTCACTCACTCATTCAAGGAAGTATGTACTAACTGTTACATGTGGAGGACTGTTCTAAGAATGGGGACCATTCAGGGAACAAGATGGAAATCTCTCCCATGAAGGTATATTCTACTGAAGCCTATGATTTTTCTCTGTAAATTTGTGTGAGAGAGACTCCCAGGAGAAGTGACATTTTAATGTAGACATGACAAGTAAGTTAAAGGTAGCCATCTGAGGGGGATACGGAGTCTGCATTGCTTGATTCTCTGAAGGACAAAGAGCCATGTAAGGGCAGAAGTGTAGAAGGAAACAGAAGGGCCTGTCACCATATCTGCAATGATGATGTCATGCCTGGAGCTGACTCGCTGGAATGGGGAAGGAAAGGGCGGAAATGCAAGACCGTTTAGGAACTTGCCAGAATAGTCCAGATAAATACAACACACAGGATTAAAGCAGAGCAGGGGAATCGACAGGAAGCCTGGGTTCAAAGGACTAACCTTACATACAACCAAGGGACTTTCTGATTGACAGCTGATGTGACAGAGGAAAGCATGAGGCTGAAGAGGACTCCCAGGTGCCTGGGGTTGTCAGCCTGTGGGCCATGGGCCATTAGTGAAAGGGACTGAGATACACAGGAAGAGAGAGCTGTAGTCTGGTCCTGTTTCATCTAAAGGGAGCATCCAGAAGTGTGATCGTGAGCTGGGCATGAAACTGGCTCTCAGAACCGACTCCTGAGCTAGTGGAAGGGATGTAAAAGAATGGAAACAGTTACTTATGTCATGGGACTAGTGAGACTATGCCGGAGTAAGAGCACTTGTATGGAGGGCTGTGCTGTTGTCACAAATGTTCATTGTCCCTCTCTGGGGAAAGGTTAAAGCTTAACACCCTATGGGTGCCAGGTTTAGCCACTGGACTTGTTCGGGCCAATGAAGCATGGGTAGACATTACGTTTCCCTTCCTTTCTGTGCAGAGGCTCCAGGGTGGCTCGAGTTTTTTCTGGTCTTTTCCTTCTGCACCATAGCAGAGATCACAAAAGAATACAAGAGGGAGAGAGCGTGAGGAGCCAGGCCTCAGAACAAAGATGACGGGCTACAGTCATTCACAGCGCACAGGCCACTAGAGGTGTGGGGTTCATCTGTGACCTAAACACACTTGAGTATTGAGCTACTGCATCTGGTATGGGATGGGGATGAGCAGGAAAATCACGGGACAGGAGAGGTGACATAGTGGAGGCTGGGAAGACAGCCCCTCTCACCCTAGCTCCTTCCCACAGAAATGAAACCTCTGCAAATTAGCCTGGGTCAGACTCCCCTCTGCTGGCCAATTCATGTTCCATCCCACAGAGAGGAAGCCCATCTTCAACTTTTCTTGGTACACATCAGTTACCAGACAAAGAAACATACCCCTTCCCCCCAACACACTCGGTCCCTGCCCTGCCATGGCCTCTGACTTATTCTCTTTCTCTGTCTCTCTCTCTCTCTTGTTTCCAGTCTGCTTCTCGGACACAGTTCTGGCTAACCTCGTTTTCAGCCCTGACCCCATCCTGTAACTGGTTGTCCTGGCAGCCCAGCCTCTTACTTGTCCTGGCCTGGCCCGGCCTCTGAACATCCTGCACCAGTCCTGCCCAGAACCATTCTGACTCATCCTGTATGTCTGGCCTTGCTCCTGGACAGACAGCTGCCTAGCCAGCTGATGTTTCTAGATTCCAGCAGTCTGGTTCCTCATCTGACCACAGGCCAGCCTTGCAGTCACAGCCCTGAGAGCCACAATACATGGATGCCTACAGCTGATACTGCTGCCCAGTAGTCCCTCCCACTGGGTCCAGCGGGCCACCACCCACCGCAACCAACTGGCATACATCAATGTCTTCGTTTACACAGAACACATGCAGTACAGAGGGCCTTGCCAGCCTTCAGTAAGCTGAGTCCCCCACCTGCCAGGCTCCTGAGATGCTTTTGGCCCTTCAGCACAGATCAGGGCTGGTCATATGCTGCTCTCTTTAACTGTATCTTTTTTTTTTCAAAATTAATAAACCTATGCTGAAATTAAAAGGAAAATAATTTTTTTAAAGAGCTGGAGAGATGGCTCAGCAGTTAAGAGTGTGTAACTGCTCTTGCAAAGGATAAGAATTGAATACTCAGCACTCATGCTTTTCATAATTGCCTGTAACTCCAGCCTGAATGCATGCCTCTGTGTGTGTCTATGTATGTATATGTATGTGTCTGTGTTGCTCACTTCTGGCCTCTGTAGATACATACATGCAAATAAATAAAAAGTTTAAAAATGAATGAATAAATAAATAAATAAACCCTCAAAAGACTATGGCACCTCCCTTGGTTTAAGTCCAGTCCTGAAAACAGAGGACTGCCAGGCCTCACAGGCAGGTCTCCTCAGTGAGGCATGGTATAAGCCAGCCTCCTATGCTGATGTGATCCACATGGACGCCAAGACCATGCCTCTGTTGTCTCCGGTGCACTCACCATTCAACACGCTGCACATTCGCTGCCTGCTGGATGGTGGGGCAGACGCAGAACTCAGCACAGATGCTCTCTTCTGTCTGTCATACTCAATCTAAAGGAAGCAGGATTTTAACTGTCTTTATAACTGCCAAGGAAAACAGCCCATACCAATAAAGATTTAGGTTGGGCATGGTAGCAAGGTCTGTAAGCCCAGAACTTGGAAGGTAGATGCAGGAAGATCAGGAGTTCAAGGTCATCCTTGCTACATAACAAATTCAAGGACAGCCTTAGTTATGAGAGACCTTGTCAGAAATAAATAAACATGTACACATGCGTGCATGCACGCGCTCAAACACACACACCAGGGCTGGTGAGATCAATGGCTTGGTGTGTATAGGCTCTTGTCACCGAGTCTAAGGGCCTAAGCTTGATGTCAGGACTCCCATGGTAGGAGAGAACAGACTCCTGTGAGCTGTTGTCTGCCCTCCACATCCACACACACTATGGCATGTGAGCCCCTTAACCCAAACAAATAAAGGTAATTTAAAAAAAAAAAATCTAGGTTTTCCAGCTCCAGAGTCTTCACACACACATGCACACACCACACACACACATACACACATTTTACTATCTTGTTCTTTGTATATGTGTTTAACTATGTGTATATGTATATAAGGATGTGGAGATATATTTGTGTGTGTATACATGTGCACATATATAGAAGAGAATTACATATGTTTATGTAGGAAAACATGTATGTAAATGTCTATATAATATATATAAGAATGCAGATTTTATATATAAGTGTGCACATGTATATTTGTATATATGTGCATTTGTGAGTTTATATATACAAGCACATATATGTGTGTACATATAAACATGTGTGTGTATATATTTGGGTGTAACGAAAGGTGTAACATTTTCCTGGTCTTAGGGTAGAAGTCAGGTGCTATATCCCGCTTTAACCGGATAGTATCACTTCTAAGATAATGATAGTCTAAGAGAAGCTCTCAAATGCTTTTAAAATTACACTGTATGTAAAAACCATTCAGACAAAACTGGTGTATTCAGGGCAATATGGCTGCAGACTAGAAGCCATTTAAATTTAAAATATTGTTTCGGGGGCTGGAGAGATGGCTCAATGGTTATAAGAACTTGTTCTGATAGAGGACCTGGGGTTGGTTCCCAGCACGCACATGGTGGCCCTCTTCTGGTCTGAGAGGGCACTGCATGCATGTGGTACACGGGCATATATGCAAACAAAACACAGTACATAAAATAAAAAATAAATTAAAAGAATAAAAAAGAAAGTGCTCTGTGAAGGTCAGGTGTGGTGGCAAACACCTTTATTCACAGCCCTTGGGAGGCAGAGGCAGGTGGATCTCTGTCATCGTGAGGCTAGACTGGACTACCTAGTGAGTTCCGAGTCAACCAGGGCTAGACAGAGTCAAAGGGGCAGAGGGAGGAGAAGTGGGGGGAGGGTGAGAAGTGGGAGGAGGGAGAGGAAAAGGAAGAGAATGAGAAATGGGGGGGGGGAGGTGACAATGGCAATGACCATGCGGATGGGGGGCGGGGAAGAGGAGGGACACTAGAAGGAAATTGCTTGTGAGAGGAGAATCGGTAACCTGAACTATATAACTCACTTCTCACTTCCCTGACAGTAAGCTTTGTTTTGGTTTTTTTGTTTTGTTTTGTTTTGTTTTGTTGTTGTTGTTGTTGGTTGGTTGGGGTTTTTTGTTTGTTTGCTTGTTTGTTTTTTAATGTGTAAAATGAAGTATCTTGATTTGAGACCTTATCAGGGCCATTTTTACTCCCAAACCCCACAACTGGGGAAAATTGGCTGTCACACTGAATCCTTCCTTGAGTAGTATCTTTATAACTAAAGTAGAATAATCTGGGTTCTAAGTGGCACTGGAATCTGTGCTTTGGAATTTAAATGCCTTTTCAACAGGAAGTCTTTACATTATCATGTTTTCTGAGCATCAAGAGAAAACAAAGTTTAATTCATTATGCGCTTCCAACTGATGTATATATTAAAGTAAAAATCATTCCACTTTCTCGGTGATAATCCTTAGTTTCCTACCTAGATTAGAAGCGAACGAAGTTGCAGGTTTTCTTGGAGTTTAGTGGGGTACTGAGTGCGTCACGAAAGGAATCGTGGCAGAGAACAGAGGCTATTTTTGTAAAGGGCAAACTGAACCCAGATGGGTTCACACAGGACCCATCCTTCAGCAGTGCGGGCGAGTTGGGTTTCAGAGACTCCTCTAACAACTTGGGTTGTTTACTCTGGCAGCAGCTCGTGAGGGCAATCTTTAGGGGTCACTGGGGAAAAAACAATGACTGGTGAGATCAAGATTTTCCCAGATGATTCCAGTTCCACCAACCAAAGTTCATGGGGGAAAAATGCAGCAGCAACTGGAGAGAGAAGGCTTTAAATCCGGTTCATTATCTGAGAGCTTCTTTCTCACCCTGCTCGGTGATGATCCCACGGCAAAGGATTGGGAAAACAAGAGCAAAAACTGCTTCACTTTTTGATCAAAGGAAGGACAGCTTTGTAAAACGTGTGAATGAATTTGAAGTTAAAGGGATGAAGGGGGTGAAAAGGTCAGGAGCTATGTGCTTGACAGTTTCTCATTGTTAGGAATTTTAAAGAAAACTGGAAATAAAATACACGAGTAACTACCAGGTGAATGGCATAAACTGGGCAAAAAATAATGATGACTCTCGTACTATTTTACTTTTTTCCAGTACTAGGAATGAGGGGGGGGGGTATGCGCATTAGCCCGACACTGGGCCACTGAGCTATGTCCCCAGCTCTGCTTTTCCTTTTTATTTTAAACAAGAGTCTCACTGAGTTATCCAGGCTGCCTTTGAACTCCCTCTGTAGCCTAGGCTTGCCTTGAACTTTTCCTTCCTCCTACCTCAGTCTCCCGTAGCTAGGATAACAGGCCTGCACCAGCAGGCCCAGCCTCATCAGTGTTAGTGTAGAAACCCAATCTCAGAACATCTCAGCCTGGGGAGCGTCGGTCTGGCATGTTCAAGGATCTAAGTTTGATTCCTAGCATACTACTGACTGTGCACACCCACACGCACAATAATGAAGATGATGATAGAATAATGCTTTTTGCGTTTAAGGGAATGGAGATGAAACTGACTGATAGCATGTGTATTAACTATCAAGTGCTTGATTCTCAACCCGACACAACATAGCCAAAAAATTAAGTTCAGTTTTTCTCATGTCGGAATACATGGTATCTAATACTTCACTTTAGTTCTTTTTTTTTTTTATATATATATATTTATTTATTATGTATACAATAGTCTGTCTGTGTATATGTCTGTAGGCCAGAAGAGGGCACCAGACCTCATTACAGATGGTTATGAGCCACCATGTGGTTGCTGGGAATTGAACTCAGGACCTTTGGAAGAGCAGGCAATGCTCTTAACCACTGAGCCATCTCTCCAGCCCTTCACTTTAGTTCAAGTTAGATAGAAGTCTAACAAATGATCTTATTTAAATTTTCCCAAGGAACAGAGCTAAGCACGTTGAGTCAACACACAACACAGCAGAATCTGCTAAGCTCTATGAGGCCAGATACAGATGTTCCTTGTCTTACAATGGGGGCATGATCCAATAAACTCATCATTAATTGAAAACCAGTGAAATACCTTAATTGGAAGTAGTGAGTAGTGCTCTGCACAGCCTCATGACCCTACAGCAAACTGGGCTGTGGCTTGGGGACAGTATCCTATCTCATGTCACGAGCCTGATAAAGATCAAACTCCAAAACCTGTACTCTGTCCAGATAGGCTCACTTCACACCAACGCAGAACCGGGCATGCGCAGTTCTAACCATCTCAGCCCCAAGTTGGGTCGTCACTATCCCCACTGCATCATATGTACATTTGCCTTCCAACTGCATTTAGTGGGTTTCTGAACTTCTAATAGCTTTGCCTTGAAGGCTTCGTACATCAAGTGAGCATCAGTCTTTTGTCTAACAAACAGCTGGGGATGAGAACTTAACCAAACACAAGGAACCTTTTCCAAACGGTGGGCATGCATTCATGAGAGAAAAACACGAACGATGGACATAGGCAGACACGCCACTCCTTTTACTTCATGCGTGTGTGAACTCTTTCCAGACTGTGAGTAAGCAACTAAATGTGCCAATTTAAAATTTCCTTAGTGGTAGGTTCTGAAGGAAACGGCATTTATGCAAACTTTAAAAGGTCCAAAGAGAGAGAAAAAAAAACTGATCCCTTGACGTATGACAAGCTGCTGCCTGGCCAGGACCATCTCATGAGCACCCTTGCAGCGAAGGGCTGAGCTGACCTTCAGCACTGACACTCATGTGGTTTCCTCAGCAGTTCTTGTCACCTCTAAACAGTCTTTAGTCTGTATTAAGACTTAATTGACACAATAATCTGCAGATATCTAAGATAAGCACTGTGATAAGTTCTGACCCTGGCATATACCAATGGACTCAGTACCCCACTGCATAAAGAAGATACCTGGCACTTCCCAAGTTCCCTTGTGCTGTTGTAACCCTCACCCACCCCAACCTGTACTCCAATTCAGTGTCCTGGAAATAACTGAGCTGCCTTCTGTCACTTCAAAATAACTTTTAATCTCTAGGGTTTTATATAGGTAAGAGCAGGCAGTATTCACTCACGCTGAGTGCTCTACTCAGCGTAGCGGCGTGGATGCACCTATTTTATATATGCATCAAACTCATTTCTTTTTACCATTAATTAACATTTTATTCACATATATCATTGCTTATCCATGAGCCATGAGCTTGCTGATGAGAAGATGCAATATTTTAAAATCTTTGTATCATGAAAGACAATACACATGCAGAAAAGCATATAAAGCCATTTAATAAGTTATATTAAAACATACACAAGCAAACTTTTCCCAAGTAAGAAGGTAGGGGACCACCTTTTCCTCAAAGACCCTTCAGGAACTTCCTGGTCCCATGTCCTTCTGTACTAGTTACTTTCTTACTGCTGTAATAACTCGCCATAATCAAGGCAACATATAGAAGAAAAGGATTATTTGGGTTTATGGTTCCAGAGGTGTGCTGGCTTGTTTTATGTCAACTCGATATGGAAGAGTCATCTGAAAGGAGGGAACCTCAATTGAGAAAATATCTCCATAAGATCCAAGTGTAGGCAAGCCTGTAGGGCATTTTCTTCATTAGTGACTGATGTGGGAGGGCCCAGCCTATTGTGGATGGTCCCATCCCTGGGCTGGCAGTCCTGGGTCCTACAAGAAAGCAGGCTGAGCAAACCACATGAAGAGCAAGCCAGTATGCAGCACTCCTCCATGGCCTCTGCATCAGCTCCTGTCTCCAGGTTCCTGCCCTGCTTGAGTTCCTGTCCTAACTTCCTTCAGTGATGAACAGTGATGTGGAAGTGTAAACCAAAGGAACCCTTCCCTCCCTGTGGTGTTCCATCACAGCTACAGTAACCATAACTAAGACAAGAGGGGCAGAGTCCACGGTGGCCAATGAAAGCATGGAGGCAGGAGATGAAGCAGCGGGTTCACATCTTGAACCCCAAGAACAAAACAAAGAGCAAACTTGGAATAAACAGCACAGGTTTTGAAACCTCAAAGCCATTTCCAGTGATACCCCTTCTCTGACAAGGCCACACCTCTTAAACATCTCCAAACAGCGCCACCAAGTGGAGACAAAGTGGGTTCAAAGGCTAGAGACTGTGAGGAACTAGCCCATTCAAATCACCAGACCTCCCTTTCCTGGGAAAGAAGCGACTTCCTAAATAACATGTTAGTTCTGCCTCTGCTCACTTGTGGGTCTAGAAACATGGAGTAGTGTCATGGCTGTTTTTATTCCACTCGTCTTGCTCTCATCAGCATTTTTTTTTTCTGAAGTGCCCCAGGTTGCTGTTTAATTGTCGTTTGCTCACGGAAGCTGGGGTTTGTATTCCCTGTAGTTCACAAGTAGTCCATGCTACTGCCGATAGACACCGAAGCTGTTCACAGCTTTTGTTATTACAAACCAAGCTTTGACAAACTTTACATTCATGTCTTCTGACATTAATCTGCATAAAACCCATAGGATATAGACTTAGGAATGGAAATCCTGGATCACAGGGTGTATCAGGCAGATTTCTGTGACTGTAAAATACCGGGGACAAGCTTCTTTACATAGAGAAAGAAATTTATTTGAAGCACAGGGTCACCAGTGAGGTTACATGTGGCCCTCCTGGTTTGAGGCTGGGAGCCTCCTTTGGTAGCGCCCTTCCTCCCCTGCCAGGGAGTCAGGTACAGGCTAACCCTTAGAAATAGATGTTTCTACATGCTCACGCGCAACTTAGAACTGTGCAAGCTTCTCTTGTCCCATCCCTGTCACACCAAACTGAATCCTCAGAACACTGTATTTTATGTATACTTATAAGTCACCCGTGACCAGTTCTGCTCCCAAAGCTGAACTGGCACACCGATGAGAAACATAAGAGCCACACACAAGAAGGAAAAACTGCTTTTTGTCATAGTGGCAGGTGTCAGTATAAAATTTAAAATAAAAACTGGTTAGTGGCACTAACCAATATAAAAATCATCAGGGGCCGTAGATGGGCTCACTAGTAGAATGCTCACACCTAACAGGCTCGGGGCCCTGGGTCTGATTTCCCACATTCACAAAAACAAATCAAAAAGTTTAAAGAGATGCAAGACTGGGCTGGAGAGCTGGCTCAGAGGTTAAGAGCACTGGCTACTCTTCCGGAGATCCTGAGTTCAACTCCCAGCAACCATATGGTGGTTCACAACCATCTATAATGGGATCTGGTGCCCTCTTCTGGCATGAAGGCATATATACAAGTGAAACACTTGTATATATAATAAATAAATAAAATCTTTAAAAAAAAAAAAAAGAAGAGGAGATGCAAGACTGAATGTGGTTTTCCACTGAGCCTCTCGACAGTTTCATCTTGACTTGCTATGTGCCAATCAAGGGGACCACAGTGAGTTCAGGCTGTTTCCTAAGTCACATTTCTGAAGCTAAGTCTGGAAACCTTTCATATAATTTCAAAGAATTCTACCTGTGGTTTGTATGAGCCTGGATTTCAAGAAGTTGCCTGGGGCACGGAGAGATGACTCGATGATTAAGAACATTTGCTGCTCTTGCTTAGGACCCCGGTTTGGTTCCCAGCACCCACAAGGTGGCACGCCATCGGTGACTCCAGTTCCAGAGGACTCTATGCCCTCTTCAGGCACAGTGAGCATGTGGCGCACATACAGACTTGGAGGTTAGACACTCAAATGCGTAAAAATAAACCATTAAAAAACGAAAGAAAAAGAAGCAGCTTGTGTGCAGTAATGACAGTACTGGAGGAAGTAATGTGAGGCAGTGGCCACCGCCACACTCACAACAGCACCTGTTTCTACAACAGGAAACACTGGGGCCCCTCACAGTTGGACTGCCTACATTTTGGTGTCATTTTGGCTCCTGACTGAGAAGCACACAGTATCCCCAACTAGAGCAGTCAGGCATCAATTCCTGTCCCAGAGGAGCCCTGAAGAAAACTGGCACAGAGTGGTTGTTTATTGTGTGCAGACAGGCTCTAGAGTTGTGATCCAAATTTTCAGAAGTATATACAGTATTCGAGGGCTGGCAGTCTCACTGCAGAGAGCAAGACAAATTGAGATCCAGACGGGCTGCACGAGATTCCAAACAAAGCCAGGACCTTGCCACAGGGACTGGGAAACCATCAGAAAAAGACTCAGCAATCACACGGGAAAGGAAAACAGCTCATTCTGCTTACTGCGTGGACTCTGACTCTAATAGCAAACCCAGGCAGGCCAAGAAGGAAAGCAGCTAGGGTAACCATTATCAAAAGCTTACAAAACAAAGTGTCAGTTTCAATCACTGTTGAATGTCATCACAATTGCCTTGCTGAAAACAATAATAATAATAATAAAAAAAGATATAGTAAGAGTTGGCAAGGCGCCAGGCATGGTGGTGCACACCTTTAATCTCAGCACTGGGGAGGCAGAGTTCAAATCCAGACCAGTCTACAGAATGAGTTCAGGACAGCCAGGGCTACACAGAGATACCCTGTCTCAAAAAACTAAAACCAAACAAACAAGCAAACAAAAAGGAGCTGGGCATGGTGATGCACACTTACGCCCTCATCTCGAGGCAAGGGATTGCAGGTTTCAGGCCAGTCTGATACACAAAGTGACACAGGGAGCTGGGGAGGTGGCGCAGTGGTAAGAACATTTGCTCTGCAAGCATGAGGATCTGAGTCTGAATGCCCAGCACAGGCACAAAGGCAAATGTCTGTAACCCCAGAACTGGGGAGCAGAGACGGGAAGACCCCAAGAGCTGACTAGGCAGCCAGCCTCTCTGAGCTCCTAGTACAGTAAGCAAGAGACAGAGTGGAGAATGTGAATGATACCGGAAGACGCCTGTTATCTTGCTCTGATCTCTGTGTGCATGTGCACAGGTGAATTGACCTACACAGTCACAAGCAGGTACACTGCCCCCCCACAAAGCAATATTACATCATAAAATGTGTTAAATATCATGTCTTACTAACACAAGCCCAATTTTATTACTATATACATACTAACTCATTTAGTTGTTTTGTTTTGTTTTGTTCTTTTTTGTAACCTAACTGGCTCTATTTCCATTCTACAGTTGGGGCAATTGAGTCATAGATAGGCTAGCATCTTCTCCCGGGTCCTTAAGCTAGTATGTGGCTGTGTGCATGCTGATAGCCACCACAATGAGAGGAAATGATGACCTGCATTTTAATCTAACAATATTGTGGAAGTGCACCTGCCAGACGAAAGCGCAAAGACCTGTATTTAAGCAGCAGCTCAGCTTCATTCCGCACCACACACTTCCACAAAATTATATTTAATTTGCATAATGGCATAATGATTTGTTTTTAACATGAAAAATTCATTTACTGTGTCTGCAACAAAGGAACAGGCTATTTTTTGCTTTAACAAAAACATCCCAGTTAAACAAAAGTCTGGGATGCCTCCTGCAGGAACTGTGGATGGGCGCTGAAAAGGAATAAACAAGGCTGGGGATGTGGTTTGACTGGTAGAGCGCCTAAATAAACCAAAGCAGGTGGTACACACTGTAATCCCAGCACTTGAGAGGTAGGCAAAGCAGAAGTTCAAGGTCATCACGGCTGCATATCAAATTCAGAGTCAGCTGGGATAGTGAGACTGTCTTAAAACACAAAAGCAATAAATAGAAAAGACTGTTGAAAAACACCGTCTTAAAGGAGAGGGAAATACAGTCCTTATAAGTTCAAGAACAAATACTTGGAGATTAGTAGATACCAAGATAGATACACAGATAGATACATAGATGACAGACAGACTGACTGATAGATTTTGGCTATTGGTTAAAAAAAAAAGCTTCACTTTCAAATGAAAAATAATAATAATAAAATCAAGACCCAAGATACCTTTAAATGTACTTGCAGCTTTGAAAGAAGTAGCTTAGCTGATTTTTTTCTTGCCCTTACTAACATCTTATATTAATTTAAATAGCTCCTAACAGTATTATAAAATACATAAAATTGATGTATACAGAAAGCTACTTGCAATAACTATTGCAGAGGATTAAAGTTCTCATTTCTACTACAGAGCTGATGGTGATGTGTCGAGGTGTTCCAAGGCATCTTGCCGTAGGGACCATGCTTGGATGATAAGAACTCAGCAGATCTGTATTACACTAAGGTCCACATCACCAAGACTCAGAGGAAGGAATGTATCATCGTATGTCTAGACCATCTATAGTGCCCATAAGCCCAAAGGAGAGCAAGCCTCAAGAAGAAATAGAGTATCGCGTGTTGTTCAATGAACAAAGGGGACTAGCCAAGGAAGCAAGAGATAAAGGGATCCACCTGCCAAGCTCCACCTAGAAGAAAGGGCCTGTCTCATTCACACAAGGTTCTGAACACTTGTTGGGAGCAATGCTAATATGTCAAGGAAGAGTCAAAGCAACCAGACTAGAGCAAACAAAAGCAGAGTACCCATGGAGAGACTTTGGTCCGGGGACTTGCCCAATGTCACTGGATTCTCCTTTGCCTCCAGCACTATCTATTCAGTGTTTATGGTTGGTCCTCCCCAGAGAAGTCTTCCTGCATGTCTCGTCACATGGTACCTTCCTTTCAAAGCACAGACATTCCTTCTACATAGTTACAGCTAATGCAGACACATTATGGAGCATCTTCTCCTAAAGATGATGAATAAGCACTATCCCTGGGTACCATCTGGCTCCTTCTCCAGGAAGAATACCCTCCAGACAGAAATATATAAACCAACAATAACTGAACTGAATCATGTAAACATGTCGGAGGTGGGTGGGATACTTTTAGGGTCAATGTCCCTTTTGAATGGGGTACTTTTAGGATCAATGTCCCTCTTTTGTTTTACAGTCAAAGGTCATCAATAACAACCACACCACCAAAGTTTGGTGACCTTTGTGGTTATATCTCTCGATCTCTCCATACTTCCCGCTTCATTCCTCTTTCCAGGGTCTTGCTATTTATTCCTGAAATCCTTCTGCCTCAGTTCTGAGTCCTGAGATTACATGGTACACCATTACCCAAGGCATTTGTCAGCTGCTATCATTTTTAGTATCTTAAAAATTATTATACACCAGGTGGTGGTGGCGCACACCTTTAATCCCAGAACTCAGGAGGCAGAGGCAGGTGGATCTCTGTGAGTTCGAAGCCAGTCTGGTCTACAGAATGAGTTCCAGGACAGGCTCCAAAGCTACAGAGAAACCTTGTCTGGAAGGCAAAAGAAATCACTGTTACATTTATTTGGAGGGTGGAGAGCACATAGCACTGTGCTCTGATAGAGTCAGAGGACAGCTTGAGGGAATCCTCTCTCCTTATATCACATGGCTCTCTGGGATCAAACCGGTTGTCAGGCTTGGGGACAAGCACCTATCTTTGCATCCATCTCGCTGGCTCATCATTTCCGCTCTTAACACTTTCCCCCATTTTAAAACCCCTGCTGTGTCCTCCTGCCTGTTTTGGACTCCTCTTTCCCTATCTATTTCCTACAAATGTTATTGAACAATCCTCGGCAATTTACATCGAATTATGCTAACATTTTATAAAATGTCTAATATGCCAGAAACACTGTGTAAATTCAAAAATAGTATATGTTGTCTATAACAAGAAAAACAGCATCCTTGATGACTGATAGACGAATTGTATATTTATTTATACATGCAGTTTGGAGACTGATCAAACACGGTGAGGTGAGCCTTAGGAAGAAAATGCTAAAATCACACCATGATGGTACTGGTTTCTTCACTACTTACAACCTACAAGCCAAAGAAAACTCTGAAACCTTATTTGATCTAATCTTATCTTCTTTATAAAAC
>JAQHUG010000248.1:795136-809901 GCA_028555095.1 Dicrostonyx torquatus | reverse complement strand
CCATCTATCCCCATTCACCCCAGCTCCACCCATCTCTACTCCCCCCAGCCCCGTCCATCCCCACTCACCCCAGCCCCGTCCAGCCCTGTTCACCCTAGCCCCATCCATCCCCATTCACCCCAGCTCCACCCATCTTTGCTCACCCCAGCCCCATCCAGCCCTGCTCACCCCAGCCCCACCCATCTCTGCTCATCCCAGCCCCCTCCAGCCCCACTCACCCCAGCCCCGTCCAGCCTTCAGTCATCATGCCTCCCTCTAGAGTACTGACACCAAGAGAAACTCCATGAAGAACGAGACTATACCTGTCTTCTTTGTTCTGACACTGAGTCTGACACACAGCAGGACCTCAAGGGTATCTTAAAGAATAAGAGAATCATCTCCTATCCTAAGAAGGTGGCTGATGACAAAGAAGGAAGAGAAGAAAGGCTATCTTTGAAACTCCCTAGCCCTTGAGTCTTCCTTCCCATTCTTCTTGCACAAATTTCTTCCGTGTATCTTCCTCTCGATGTCCTCTCTCCCTGTTGCCCATCCGTGCTTGGGAGTCTTCAGCTAATTGCAGAGCCACTGAGACCGCATGCATTAAAGCCACCCGGGTCATCCAGGTTGTGAAATCCAAAGCCTTGCTCCCTCTTGATGGATTTTTTCAGGCAAGCCACACCCCCTTCTTCCTTTTCTTTTCGCATTAGCACACGTGTTGGCATGTGTGTCAGTGAACACAGGTGGGTGGCAGTGTACAAGGAGGACAGAGGTTGAGGTCGGGAGTCATCCCCCAGCACTGTGCCAGCTTAGTCATTCAGGCAGGGTCTCTCAATCAAGCCCAGAGCGTCCTGGTGTAGTTTCCATAGCCGGCTTGCTCTGAGGATCCCGCATATCTGCCTTCCCAGGCTGTAGTCACAGACAGGCTGCCATGCCCAGCCAGCACGTCTGAGGGCTCTGGTGACCATAACTCTGGTCCTCACACTCTCATGGCTTACTGTCCTATGTCCCCAGATTTTTTGCACGTTCCTTGTTGAAACTCTTCTGGCTCCTATCTTATCTGCCAGGCACTTGTTTTCAGGTTATTAGAAGGCCCCCAATTCCCTCCCCTTATTCTACCTGCTTTTTCTTGTGACAGTATCACCTTTTGGTGCCACAAACAGTCAAATGCTCATATTACCGCGAACATGACACATTCTACATATGTTATCTAGAGGTGACTCCTGTGAGCCATGAGACCAAAGTCCTTGAATAGCTTGTCACAAAGTGACATGGAGGAGTTTGCATCTGGCCCTGAAGCCCATCTTCTTGAATAGTACCCTCCCCCATATATGCCCTAATAACTTACAAGTTTTTTTTTCTCCCAGACAATCCCCTTTCTGAGTTCCAGATGAGCCATTCCTATTTCTGTAACGTCTCGGCTGATCAGCTCCTCAGCCTGCGCTTTAGTTGTCTTACAACTAACCCAGTCTCACCTCCCTCTTCCCCAGAACTTCTCCTCCTGCATCCCAGCAAACAGCATCACTGCCCATTTTATGTTGTTCACCGCTTCCTGTTCCCAGAGCAAACCCGGAGACAATCAGCTTAGAAAGAGACACAATTCGCTTTGGCTCACGACTGCAGTCCCTCAGACTCTGATGGGTTGTGCTGCTGCTTTCAGGAGAGAAAGAAAGGACGCTGTGGCAGGAAGGTGTGGCACAGATACACCACTTAACTCCCAGGAACAAAAGAGAGGATAAGAAAGGGCCCGGGGTCCCATCATCTCCTTCTAGGCCTTCCCACAAGGCCTACTTCTTAAAGGTTCCATTCTCTCCCAGAAGTGGCTTCCCGAAGACCACACTTTTACCACATGGGCCTGGCAGCAGCCTGGGTGCACATGACAGCACTGGCCAAGTCACCGGGATTCCTCTGTCACCCAATCAGTCCTGCCTCTACCACATAGATATATCTGACCTTTCCATCCCCTAGAGAACCATCACGTGCCATGAGCTCTACACATTCTCTTGGAACCCTCAGCCCTATATTTTCCCCCTAATGTCCTCTTCTACAACACTTTTTTGGTTTTTAAGATGGAGAACCAGTCACAATCCCCATATAAGATGTGGTTTCTCGTGGCCTGGTGCCACAGCATATATTATCCCATCCCCCTCTTTTGAACATGAGACTAGTCACTGACAGTAAGAGGCCAGAGAGTTTTCCTCACTTGAAGGGGGACAAGTTGGTCTTCACAGTTAAACTGCTGAGAGAAGAAACGAAATTCCTGCATGGAAAGTAAAGGACCAACAGCAATAACCAGAATCAGCGGTGATGCCAATTTCCCATCATCCACAGGCAGGATGACACCTGTCACAGTGCATCACAGTAGAAGAAACCAGGCTTAGGCAACCGGCCTGCATTACAGTGAAGAATGTATAAACCTGGCACCAGAGGAAGTACCATAGATGTTTACAACAGATGCATGATGGGAAGTGTAGTTCAGAATAAAGGCATCTGGCAACCCTGCTCATGAGATGTGTAGAAACACTGGAGACCCACGGAGAAGAACCATCTCTCAGGCAGCCCCCACGCTCATCCCTCGAGTCCAGCTACATCACTACTGGAGCTACACCACAGCCTCTTTCTTCCTAGGGAGGTCAGAGCCACCGGCAGCATGCCCTCTCCATGCACTCGGGGCCTCAAGGTTGCTTGTATTTTAAGAGTCTGAACAGGCATCCTTCAACAGACTTGCGAGCTTCATACACCAGTCAGGTTTGGGGGTAGAAAAATCAGTATTTGAATTTTAAACCTTTTCTAAGACAGAAATGAAGTCTTTTCTTTATTCTGCTTTCCCATTTTATGTGTGTGTTCTAAAAGTAAAGTTTTATAATGTGAACATAGTTTACAGCTATGTTAAGATTTACTTTTATTATTTTTAACTATGTGTATGTGGGGGGCTATGTGCACACTAATGCAGGGGCCCTAGGAGGCCAGAGACACCGGATCACTCTGGAGGTGGAGTCACAGGCAGTGGTGAACCAGTCAATGTGGATGCTGGGAACTGAACTCTAGTCTTCTTAAGGAGCAAAATGCCCTCTTAACTGAGGTACCTCTCAAGTCCCAGTGCTATGGTTCTGTATTGAATTTTTTTCTTTTTCCTTTATCTACCTGTTGGCTTATTTGTTAGTTTTTTTAATTAATTAAGTTTATTCATTCATTTTACATCCTGACCAGTTACCCCTCCCTCCTCTCTTACCATTCCCTCCCCCCAATCCACTCCTTCTCTGTTTCTGTTCAGAAAAGGGCAGGCTCCCATGGGTGTCAACACAAAGATTGGCGTATCAAGCTGAGGTAGGACTAAGGCTGGGCAAGGTAAGCCCTTCTGAGGACTAGGTTCCTGGAAGCTAGCCAAAGCATTAGGGACAGTCCCTACCCAGGAGTCCCACGAGCAGATCAAGCTATACAACTGCCACACTTACATAGAGGGCCTAGGTGGGGCCCATGTAGAGTCTGTGAGCTCCTATGAGCCCAGGCTAGTTGTTTCTGTTGGTTCCCCTGCAACAACCTTGACCCCCTGGCTCGTATAATCTTTCCTCCCTCTCTTCAACACGGTCCCCCAAGCTCAGCTCAGTGCTTGGCTATGGGTCTCTGTACCTGTTTCCATCACTCACTGGATGAAAGCTCTCTAATGACACTTGGGATAGTTAGCACTCTGAGTACAAGAGATGGCCAGTTCAGGCTACCTATCCACTCTTACATTTACTGGTTTCTTGGAGAGAGGGTTTCTCTGTGTTGCCCTGGCTGTCCTGTCACTCACTTGGTAGATCATGCTGGCCTTGAACTCACAGAGATCCACTTACTTCTGCCATATATCACCATGCCTGGACTTTCTTTTCATTTTAAATATTGAACTCTCTAACAATAAAGCAACACAGTATTGTTTTATAAGATTTACTTATTTATTATGTATACAGTATTCTACCTGCATGTGTGCCTGCATGACAGAAGAGGGCACCAGATCTCATTACAGATGGTTGTGAGCCACCATGTGGATGCTGGGAATTGAACTCAGGATCTCTGGAAGAGGAGTAAGGGCTTTTAACCTCTGAGCCATCTCTCCAGCCCCCAAGCAACACATTGTTTAGTTCCTGAATAAATTTTATGAAAGTGGGGGTCTCCTTCTTCCTCCAGTGTACAGCCACGACCCCTAGTATACAGGTATTCATGGTAACAGAAAGCCTTAAAGTTCATATAATCCAATAAATAATATTCCCTTCCCCTTTAGAGGTGAAAGTGGCATTAAAAGCTGGACTTGACATCCAGTCCTGTAACTGAACCTGCTTTAACTTCTAGCCGTTGACAGCTGCTAATCCCACAGACCTGAGATCTATCAATTATTTTAGGTAGCACACTTATAAATCAGGTGGCAACAAGCGTGACAAAATGGTTCTCTGCTTTCTTGTCATTTCAATCATTTGGTGAACAGTCAGTCATCGAATTAGTTCTGCCATTTTATTGGCAAAAGTATCTGAATGCTTCAAGGGCTTCGCTTTTCACGCAGCTGTGGGACATCCGAGTGTATCTGTAAAGGAAGTTAGTCCTTATAATACTTAGAAAAAGAAGCCAACTGAAGCGCAACATCAGACATAATTATTTCTGAGTAATCCAGATGGTTCTAATATGACTGCTACAGTTTAGATAAGAACTGGCCCCGGTCTCCAGTTCTGAGCATGTGGTCCGCAGTGACTGGGACCTGTTCCGGAGGCTGTGTGACCTTTGGGATGTGTGGCCTAACTAGCAGAAGTGGGCACTAAGGCTAGGTCCACCTCTGGTTTCAGCCCATACTCTCTGCTTCCGAATCTGCCAAGATGTTAGCAGCCTCACCACACATCCAGCAGCAAAGGTTGGCCCTTCTCCTCCCCTCAATCCCAGTAGCACAGGCTGGCCCCTCTCCTCCCCTCAATCCCAGTAGCACAGGCTGATCTACTCTGGTATTTCTGGAAACCACAATCCAGAATGAACTCTTCCCCCTTCAGTTCTTTCTGCTCGGTATTTTATCAAAGCAAAAAAAAAAAAGAAAGAAAGAAAAGAAAAAAAAGTAACTAATGCAATGAGATTCAAGATAACTCAGACTAGGTAAATAATCATACCACTTTTAGATCAAAAGTGTCATGGAATAAACAAATGATTCCATAATGTGAGCAAATCACCGCACTGTTCCAGAGCTATCCCAAATCACACCATCTTCAGCAGAGAACCTTTTGCATTTTAAATGCCAAGGAGAACCACTTATTTAGAGGTCCCTTCTGCCTTGTACCCAAGCAGTGAAAATCATGCCCTGCTACTCCAGTGGGGTTCTGCTTAGGTTCTTGTTAGTGAAATCACACATGTACAAGCCTGACCCTTTAGAACAGCCTTGAAACATAGCAGCTAAACACAAGAGCGCCCTTTCCTAGTGCCCTTTCAGTAATCTTGTTAACGAGAACTGCTAACGCTGGAAGTATGCACTTGGGACCATCAAACTTTAAAAGGAGCCAGGTCCTTTTCAAGCCATTTAGAAATTCCCCTCATATATAAAATGAAGTGATTGGGTTCTGGAGAAGTGGCTTGTCTAAATTTAGTGACAGATTTGGGACAGTCCAAGTCCCGGACTCCCCTCCCCAAGCTGGAAAGAACCTCAATTTCCCTGTAAGAACACTTTCAAGTGTGAAATTGAAAAAGCAAGTGACTTAACTTCTCCAAGTCTGAAGTTTATTCTTATAAGAGAATAAAATAAGATACTCTCCAAGGTTCTTCTGTTTCTGAAATCTGGTGAATGCAATTTCCATAATGCAGAATACCAAATGTCCCCCACATTGTGTGAGGATACAAAGCTGCTTCCGTCTTTGATTTAAGAACAAAATTGTGGGGGGGTGCATGAGTCTAAGCACAGGAGAAGCCAGGGTAGTGTTCACAAGCTATGTAGGGGGAGCCCTCTCCCTTCCTAGTTCCATATCACCCCATCCCAGGACACTGGGGGCAGAATAAAATTCTCCAGTAGCTAGGCTAGGCCGTTTCAGTTCTCACTGATCAGAAGGGCACTAGGGCTCCATATGGTTTTAGTGGGTGCCCTAGGATTGTGTCCTGGAAGCCTGGCACACAATGTGACTGCATTAAAAGGGGGTGGACTTTAAGAGGTAGGGCCAACTAGCAGGTGATTGAATCATGGCCACCTTCATAAAAAGAGCAATACTCCTCTGGTACGGTGGGCTCTTTCTGCAAGAATATATCAGTTCTCACAAAAGGGTGTTGTTACAAAGGAGCCGGCCCCTTCCTTCTTCCCCTCTTTACCTCTGATTCTCACACACACATCTGCCTGGTGATGCTATCCACCATGTTGTATCGTGTATAACAACTGCTTAAAAACACAGCTTGTCACTTCTTTCTACTCCAGACCGGGCAGTGATCAGGTAAGGGTGATCCTTTGCAGCTGGAGATATGGTGTTCCAGAAGCCAGTGGTCTTACCTTCTCATCCTCTTGGGTGCTCAGTGCTGGGGTGTGCCTCTCTGATTTGACATGTCAAGTGACGACATTTGGAATGGCTTCTTATAGAAGTCAGAGCTAATTCAAGCCAGTGTGTGTGTGTGTGTGTGTGTGTGTGTGTGTGTGTGTGTGTGAATAATCTCCCTCCTGCATGACTGCTTTGAGTAGTAACAACAGTCAACACAAACAGTGCTCTGTATCTATTAACTGACTTAACTCCCGGCAACCACTGACAACTGAGAGAGAAGAAACGGTGGTCCCCTCCAGGGAGAGCACTTGCCTATGGCCAAATGGCTAAGCACAGCATGAGGATTTGAACCTGCATCTTTTGACTCTTGGGTTCTCCTCTTCTTGGACTTGCTGCAAAATGCCCTTCTGGACTCCCACAGTTGAGAAAGGCCTAATTTATCCTCTCATTTCACAGACGGGTTCTCTCACTAATAAATGGTGAAGGCAGATTTGAATCTGGACCTCTCTCATGCACAGACTCTGGTTCTTCTCATTCTACGGTCTCATTACTCCTCAGACATCTTTCTCATTGGTGTAGCTTGGCTGCTGTACCTAAATTTTCCATAGCTTTTGAAATTCAAACTTAATGTTGGAAATAAAATATAAAACAAATAAACATAAAAATAGTAGTAATCTTTTAATTAGATCACAGGTATGCTTTAAGCACTCTACCTGTATAAGTCCATAAATTCTGACAAGCCTATAAGTATTCTCTTAGTTTGAAAATATAGATTCATTTATTATATATGATATTTGTTTTATTATATTTTTTGTACCAAGAATTGAACCCAGGGCCTCATCCATGCTAGGCAAATATTCCAACACTGAATTATATCCCAAGCCCCCTCTCCTTTCCATTTTAAGACAGAATATTGTTTAATTAATTAGGCTGGCTTCCAACTCTCCATCCTCCTGCCTCAGCTTTTATAGTAGTTGGAATGGGGTATGTACCACCCTGTTAAGGAATGGATAAAGATGTGCTAAAGTTAAATGAGTTTGTCATCCTTTGGTGGAGGTTGTTTGTTTGGTTTTTGGGGTTGGAGACAGAGTAGCCTGTAACCTAGGAAGGTCACAAACTCATGATGTAGCCAAAGCTGACCTGGAACATCATGTCTTTTGTGAGGAATCTTCTTTTAAAATAGTTTCATTGAAATACTTTCATTAAACTATCTCAGTAGGGTTGAAAGGAAGGAAGTGGGGAGGAGTGAGCAAAGAGAGCAAAGCAGCTCGCATGGGAGCAGCTCTGACTGAAGACAGAGTCCATTTCCTTGCTCCTGGGATGCAAACCTTGCACATCCTCGTTGCTGGGCCATCCAGTTATTTTAATAAACAGTTTCTGCTTCTCCAAATTTAATGTTCAAGAACATAACAGTGCTGGGAGGCAGATCAAGCTCCGGGATTGCCGGGGTCGTTAAACCTGAGAAGGGCAGTAAGGCAGACACAGAAAGGGCAAGGCAAGGTAACCGTGCCAGCCCAGAACCACACACACCAGCCCACACAGGGGCATAGGTTTTACGTTTTCTCGTGACTATGAAAACTTTGGGGTGTGGGACCTACAGAGAAAGGCTGGGGTGGGGTGCTTCAGGGAGCTGTCTTTGGTGAGAAAAAAAAAAAGAGAGAAGCATGTTTAAAACAGTAGCGTCTCAAGCAGCTGTGGTCCTTGTTGCCCCTTATTCTATCAAATAGCTGGTGGGGAACGGGGAACAGGCAGCCCTTCTCTAGGGCCACAACATAGCTCCTACCAGCACAACAGCTCAGCCTTCTTGGTCCAGGCTGTCTTCTGGAGCAGTAGGGTCAGGTGTTAACAAAGGATAGATAGCCAGGGAAAGGCATCAGTCAGGGTTCTTCCAGCCACCCAGCTCCAAATGTCCTCCGATAACTGTGACAAAGTGGGTCTTAAAAGTTAGAAGGCAAACACTGACATGATGTCATCCAATCGGAAATGTCCCCAAGGTGATCAGGGAACCTTTGAGCTCTCCATGGGACAGACCAGGGTAGATTGCAGCAGGGAGTCCCACTGCAAAGCTCTCCTTTGGTATTAATAATTCATAACTACACCAACACTTCCCCTCTTTTATTCTACTGGTTTGTAAATGACTGAACAAATCCACAAAAAAGCATCCCCTTTAATGGCCCCCTACTGATTTTAAGCCGTCCATCAAGAGACAATGGATCCCTTTATTGTGTCTTGGTCATCAGTTAATACATTCAGCATGTTACAGGATACCCGCGAACTCACTGGCGCGTCTTACCATTCAGTAGCTCATGCTACATCAATGGTGACTTACAGATAAGCTTAGAGAGTTAGTGCCTATAACTTGGTAGAAACCAACGCCTAAAAACAGACATGCTGGAGGCCCAGCAACCCATTTCTAACAGTTGGAAAGCACCAGCTTACACACTCTTTCATTTACCTTCCTGATTCCCTAAGAGAGTCAGGAAGACGCTGATTCTGCGCGAGAGGAAGCAACCCTCTGAATGCTAAGGAAAGATAAAAGAACTTCTACCTTTCAGAGAGCTACAGAGAGTTCTCAGCCAGGCGCAGGACAGACCACCCAGTGGTGAGACGGTGAGCCGGGTAAGTGGCTGCAAGGTGCATTCCTACCTCTTGGTATACAGTGGCCCTTTCCTCCTCCCTCAGACCCCTCCCACTCTGAGAACGCCCCACAAACAACAAAGGCCAAGCGTGGCCATCCGCCAACTCACAGCAATCCCACTTCACGTCTGGCAGACTTAAAGCAGGCTCTTTTATCAGTGTAGGTGCGACGCAAAAAGTTTAGAAGTTTAGGCTTGCAGCGATAGCCGAGTTTCTTGGGTGTGACCCATTTAAATTAGGTCATCAAAAACTTTCAACGCCCGATTCTACTAATAAAATAACTCTTCCAGTCACCTAAGAGAGAATGAGAGACGCATGTCCATCCATCAATACCGGGGCGCTGAAGACTGAACTGTCTGCTGAGAGGAACAATCATCACTTTCAATTTCTTCTCCTTTTTAAGCAACTTCCGGAGAAACAGCCATTTAAAATTAAAAAAAAAAAATCACAACCGGGAACGCCACACCTAGGTGGATTTCAAACAAAACGATACATCTTTCAGAAAAGAAGAAAACAGCAACCTGTGAAATCTGAAGGAGTCTTACTCACGTAGTATTCCGGAAGCTGCTAGAAAATTAAGCCGGGTTTCAAAATGACCAGGACAGGATGTGCCCATAGAAAGAAATGTTGAGTGCGCCGAGAAGCTGCCAAAGTTAGCGCTGCGAAGTACCCTGAACTTTGCAAAGGTATCCTAGGGTCACTCTGACCCCTTCCTCCCAAGCTGGTAGCCTTACAAGCACTTTCGCCCTGGTGATATTTGGCGGGAGGGAGGAGGAGGCGGGAGGTGCGAGGAAGAGGAGCTGGGGAGAAGCCTGCCTGAGCGCTCTGGTCACAGAGAGCATCAAGGTTTCGGTTCCCTCCAAGCTGGGGACAAAAAGGTGGCACCGAAATCCTTTCTCTTCCCCCTCCCCCAACGGCGCACCCCTAGAGACCCGGCAGCAACGCCCTTGGGTGGCGGGACCGCCGCTTCTCCGCAGCGAGGGTGCGCAGAGGCTTGCAGGAGGTGGAGGGCTGCGCGAAACCCTAAGGACCCAAGGTGGAACCTACCAGTGAGGTGGCGCGCTCAGAGCCCGGGGCTGGGCTGGGGCTCATAGGTGCTCCCCAGCACCCTAAAGATGGCCTGGGCGGGCCGGACGTCCATAGTCTTCAGCTAACTGCGCTCTTGCCGCTCCACAGTCTGGCGCTGCTTCTCTTGCGGGCTGAAGATACGGCGGGTCCCGCGGCGCCTTGCAGCAACAGGCACCGCTGTGTGGCCGGCTGCGGCGACAGCAGCCGAGGAGGAGGTGTCTGCGCGCTGCTCGCGTTTCCTCCTCCCGGGCTGGGCGAGCGCGGAGGAGGCGGGGGCGGGGGCGAGGGGGCAACAGCGGGGATCTCCTTAGTGGGTTCCGCGGGAGCCAAAAACAGGACGCAGTGCCCTCCCTTCTCCTCCTCTCTGAACGACTCTGGTGGGGCGACACGGCCCAGATTAGCGAGTCACAGGCGAGCAACAGCTGCTGCAGTGCGGGTCCTCCACGGCCTCCCTCCCCTCGCTCCCCAGCGGTTCATCCTCAGCCCTCCCAGGGGCCACCAGGCTCCAACCCACGAGAGCTCAGAAAAGGTGCACGGATCGCTGCCCCAACCAGCCTCAGCGTGAAGTCCTGGCACGGGATAGTCCCCGCGTGCTGGGGACGCGGGCCCACGAGTGATAATGGCCCTCGCGGCGGGATGTGCGTTTGCACATCGTGTTCTTGAAGGCCTATTTATAGCAGGTGGCTCTGACCGTGGCTACTTTGGCCGCGGAGGCTCTCAGCAGGTGGTAACGTAGCCTGTGCTCCGGCTAGAACCCAGCTCCTCCACACGCACTCCTCCGAAACTGACCGGGATCACTGCGCAGCTTACGCGCAGGCCACCCATCCACCAGTCCTCCCCTCCATCACCCTTCTTCCAGCACTGGGGTCGAATGGCAGGAGGGAGGAAACCGGACACCAAAGCAGGCTGGGACGCTGGTACTCCAGGTTGAAAAATCAGGGACTCAGGAAAACACCCGGATTGGAGTGCCCTCCGTGGATTAAACACCAACCACTAAGCCCATCTCTGACCAAGTGCGGGAGTGACGCAGAGCACAGACTGCGCGCTTTTTCCCTCCCTGAGCGCCGAGCACACACGCACGCGCGCTTGTGTACACGCCAGAGAGCCACGAGAAGCTCCCAAAGCACCCCAGAGCATCTTAAAGCAGGTGAAAGAGGCAGTTTCGCTTAGAAGAGCAGAAGGGATCGAAGAAAAGTGAGCACTGCAACTGGGAGCTGCCAGCTGGGGTTGTATCTAGAACACTCTGTAGCTATATTGTGGGGATAGCTTACTCTTTATTACGGCATTAGTTTGTCTATGTAGTTTCATATCTTTAAAAAAAAAAAGTTAAGGAATACATCCAGCTACAGCCACGAACAGTCTAATGAGGAGAATGCTGACGAGTTTATGGAAATTGTTTTGCAGAACAGCTCAGATTTTCCAGTTAAACTGAAATTGTCTTATCATCATCGCTTCATGCTTTTTACCATCAACCCCATTGTTCAGTTATCCTTCCCTCTCTGTGACCTTCAGACCATGGCTACCTCCAGACAGTCACCGAGTCGAGGCGGGTGACCAGTCAGCCATTTCCAGGAGCACCATGGTCACCTTTCAAGGAGTCTGAGAGATGGTGTTTGGGACCAATTGCTTAATCACCTTGCCTGGCAGTCCCCACTGTGGGAGGAGGGACAGAGGATTTGCTGGACTATACTTCCAGAGCAGGCCAGAGCCACCTCAGTCTTGCTGCTTCCTTCCCTTCTCTTGTCCTCACCCTTACACCTCCCCCCTCCAAAAATTCTGCACCTAGAGTGCAGGAGGCTTAGCAGCCAGGTGGAGGCCAGGTGGTAAAGGAAGGCGGGGCTTGGGTAGAGAAGTGAGATAGTAGAGGAGCCTAGGCCCAGCCTTGACATTGGGAGGCGGTGTGTGTGTGTGTGTGTGTGTGTGTGTGTGTGTGTGTGTGTGTTCATTCCCCATAAATTCCAGCAATGAGGTTTATAACAGAGAGGCAAGCAACCGCAATAACCCTGCTCTGGGTTGGGGAAGGCGGGGTGGCCTTGTGGCAAGCATTTATTTCTGCATCACCTCTCTGGTTTCCAGGGACATTTAGTGTCCCGAAATGATAGTGAGAAATTGTATAGGACTTTATAAAACAGAATCCATCTATAACACACCACATAATAAAGAATTGTGAATGTTCTTGTCTTTAAAGCCTTAACTGACTTATTCTAGACAAAAGGAAACAGCCTGCCTACCTAGCGCTTTGGTTGATAACAGCTCTGCAAGAAATAGTGAGGACTCTAGAGCAAGCTAGACATGTGGGGCTTGTAGGGCAGTGGAGATCTTCCCTACAGGGGCTCATGGATGCTAGTGTTGACCGTCTTGGTGACTTGAAAATATCAGCCGTGGATGCTGCGTGGCTGTCTTTGGACAATCTATGCACTCGCCTCCCTGCCCCCAGAGCCTCCTACAATCCTGAGTACAGCATTCTTTCAGGGCTCCCCCTCGAAAGTCATTCCTATGCTCCAAATTTAGTCATTTGCAGTATAATTAAGTATTTATTGCCAAATAATAGCAATTTTAATACCAGCTCTAAGATAGCTGCAAGCTTCAAAAAAGATGATCATTCTAGTAGGAAGCCCAGAGACAAAGACAACAGAGGCCACTTTGCTTTTAAAATGTTAAAAAGCCACATGTGAATCTACTATTAAAAGTCTTTGGTTAATGTAGAAAAGAGATCTTTAAATGACTAGAGGCATAGGATGTAACTCACTTAGAAGACTGCTTGCCTTGGCTGCACAAAGATCTCGGTTTGACACCCACATAAACCAAGCGTGGCTGCGCATGCCTGTAATCTAGCACGTCAGAGGCAAAGGCAGGAAGACTATGAGTCTGAGGGAAGCCTGCCTATGTGAGACTCTGTCTCCAAAACAGTAATGCTTAAAACAAAATAACAGAAGATTTTTCTTTTAGAGACAGGGTTTCACTATGGAGTCTAAACTGTCCTCAGACTTGAAATCCTCTTGCCTCCACCCCTGGCATGCTGGGATTACAGGTGTACACCATACCTGGCTATTACAAAATCTATTATCTAGGTATTTGGATGTTCATTTTTCCAAGGAAATCGAACTCTAATTATTGCCATAATACATTTTTACTTAATTTCAAACTATGAATTATTGGGGAAGAGTTCTCAGAGTTCCCTTTTCAAAACTGGTCCCAAGACAGAAGTTAAGATGACAATGGATAGAATCCTAGGGTGTGATGAAGTGGCTCACCGGGTCTTTGAGTTCTCACTGCCTGCTGGTGGCTTTCTGGAGTCATAGGTGGACTGGCTTCTGAGCAAGTCCTTGCCAGTGGGAAAACATCTGTGACCAGGAGGAGGTGCCCTCCCAGCACCTGCTTCCTGACTTGCCACCCTGTCAACCCCAGCTTAAGATTCACTTCTGAAGAGGAAGCCAGGTCGCACCAAAACATCTTAATTAGCTACAAGAGCAATGGTTCATGACAGGAAAACAGATTAAAGTCAAGAGAGAGCTAACTACACACACTGACTCGTCTCTATACGAGGTCCTTGGAGTCACTTTCTGAAAGGCCCAGAAATGACAAAATAAAATGTGTAAAAGTTAAAATGAGCAGCTACCCAGGGTTGATCTTGAATTTCAGCAGCTCGAGTACACAGAAGTTTGTGTGAAGAACTCGTGTTTGCTATGGATGGGACAACATAAATCTTTGTGGAGTGAAAACAGACAGAATGTACACTCTGGCCCCAGTGCAGGCCTCTGTGAAGTGTCTTATCTCCTTTTATGGACAAAGCAGATAAAACTCTGAGCGCTGGCCCCACTTCCCTTTTCAGCAGCCTCTCCTGTCTGTCATGGCTCTACTCAAGCTCCAGGCAGCTCTCTGTGAGATCCAGGTTTTAGGTAGGGGTCCCACTTCCGATCTGAGCAGGCTGTGTATGTGGGCAGGGAGCACAGAGCCCTTCATCGCAAAGTCTGAACTCAGCGAAGCCCTAGCAGAATCTCTGTATAGTCTTAGAACTGATCAAGTGGGTAAGCTGAGTGAGCTTCCCACACCGCAGGACCCCCTTCATCTTACCCTCAGTGCCAGCCTGCTCCATGCTGAGAAATCTCAGCTGGAATGCAGTAGATGCCTTACAGCTCCCTGCTTCTGCCCTCACTGTCCATTCTCAGCATAGCTGTTAAGGTATCTGTTAAAGTAGGAGTTGGTTCTTTTGAACCTGCTCATGGCTCCTCAGGCTTCCCAGAGTAGGAGTCACATCATAATTTAATAATGCATTATAATTATTAACAATCTATGCTAAAGTAATTATATAATAATTACAACATTATTATAGTTATAATGTTGTCTCTTCCCTTTCCATGCCCCACTACCTCTCCAGTATTTCATCATCTAGTCCAGACCTCACTGACTCTGCGCCTGCAACACTGACCTTGTCCCTCAAAGCTAGAGTCACACTCCTGCACTGACCAGGGCCTTTTCCCTCTGCCTCCGGTGCAGATGCCGCGTTGTCCTTCACTTATTCCACTTCTTCAGGGTTTCACATCTTTTCCTCTCCAGAATGTCAACTTTCTGAAAGTAGAGCTATTGCCTCACACACACACACACACACACACACAC
>JAQHUG010000248.1:750108-777462 GCA_028555095.1 Dicrostonyx torquatus | reverse complement strand
CCATGTGGTTGCTGGGAATTGAACTCAGGACCTTTGGAAGAGCAGTCAGTGCGCTTAACCACTGAGCCATCTCTACAATAGAAACCCTTAGTTTGGGTTTCTATTGTTGTGAAGAGACACCATGAGCATGGCAACTCTTATAAAGGATAACATTTCATTGGGGCTGGCTTACAGTTCAGAGGTTTAGTCCCTTATTGTCTTGGCAGGAGACATGGTGGTATGTGGGCAGACATGGTGCTGAAGAAGGAGCTGAGAGTTCTACATCTTGATCCTCAGGCAAAAGAAGGAGACTGTGTCACACTGGGCATAGGTTGAACGTGTGAGACCTCAAAGCCCACCCGACAGTAACAAACACACTTCCTCCAAGGCCATACCTACTCCACAAGGCCACATCTCCTAGTAGTGCCACTTCCTGTGGTCAAACACTCAAACACATGAGCCTATAGGGGACATACCTATTCAAACCACCAGAGGAAGTATCAGAATTTTCAGGTGTGGCAATGATTGTGTGTGTGTGTGTGTGTGTGTATGCACACAAGTCCTTGTCTCTTCAGACCCACATTAAAGTATTTGGAGGAACAATGACAGGTCTGGGATTTGCTTCTGAAATGGTCTGTGGTAAAATAGGGAACAAGGTAAAAACAGAGGTTACAAGACTGGCCGTGAATTGAGATATGCCTGTTGCCAGGGGATGGTTGCTATTATTTTAGTTTTTAATTCTCCATTATAAATATATTATGTGCATTCTTAGAGGAAGAAAAGACAGGTGGGGCTGAGACACTCAAATCACTGATGGTTCTGGTCAGGGGTCTGTGCATAGAATAAACTGGAGGGGAAGAGCAGTGGGGAGCTGCATGGGGAAAACTAATTCATGGCCAGGGTGTGCTTGTTTCAGTTTGATGTCTGGTGGAAAGTCCAAGTAAGAAGGTGCTGACACCAATATCAGGACTTGGTAGAGGAGTTTGGAACCCTTGAGCAACTATAGTCAGGAGAATCCAGAGGCTTTCAGAGGACAGAGAGCAGTGAAGAGTCAGAAAGGGAAAGAGAGGAAGCCATTGGAGCCCTGAGCCCACAGGCTAACCTCAACTGTGGCCACTGTTGTTATAGTAAACCCAGGAATCCATATCAGGAGTGGCTCTATGCCTCATTCGTGCCAACCAGGAATTTCTTTTGTTGTTGTTCTTTTTCTAGGGAAGGTGGCCAGTGCACAGGACAGTGCGGTAAAGGACAATCAGGCTTGTCCATCTCTGTAACTTTCAACCCTAACTTCCCTTTAGAAATTGCACAATGTTATGTTGAAATGGTTTCAACTGCTAGTTAAGACCTACACAGCGGGCTCTTGGGTTGGGTGCCCAACTTCATTCTGCAGTGACATTTGGCCAGATGCTAAAGAGGCGTCACTGGTCCCACATGAGAGAGTGCTGCAGCTTTGCTCCTCAGATTTTATCAAGGAGCAAGGGACCAGGTGGAAAACCCTACACTCCCTGATTCTATGCTCCACCCTCTTGACCATGCCTGGATTATATTTGGGTTTCTCATGCCTCTAGCTTGTTTGTTTTTATCTATGGACTGATGTGGGCAGTCATCAAGCATTGCTTCCATGGAGACGTCTGCAGCCATGATGTGTTTTCCAACTTTGATTCTCACCTGCTGTGGTGGGTACGTGGTTGTCAGCTTGACTACATATGGGAATTAACTAAAACCCCAAGCATCTGGGCACACTTGTGAGGAACGTTGAGTTAATTGGATCATTTGTGGTGGGTAGACCCACCTTCAATCCAGACCACTTGAACCTGTATAAAGGACGAGGAAGAAAGCAGGGTTTGCTCTTTGCCTGCTTGCCTTCATTCTCACTGGCAAATGCACACATCCTGCTGCTGAGGCATTTTTTTTCACTGGAGTTATAGTTTACTTCTATGAGATCCTAACGTATACTAAATATCAGCAGAGACATCCAGCCTGGTGGACCCAAGAGCTACTGGATTCTTGGACCTTCTATTGGGAGACAAATTTACCTGCCATGGAGGTTTGGTGTTGGGGATTGAACCTAAGGTCTTGTCCTTGCTAGTTAAACATGCTACATACACAGCTACATCCCTGGGCCTAGAGTCTCCTTTAATGGTTGAATTACTGCCTATTCTGGTCATAAGACTGAGGTATAGAGATAGCTTGCCAGCTATGAGCACTTGCTGCTTTTGCAAAGGATCTAGGTTTGGTTCCCAGTGTCTACATCATAATTCATAACCATCTGAGACTCCATTTTCAGGGGACATGATACCCTTTTCTTGTATCTACAGGCACTGTGCACACATGATGCACATGCATACATACAGGCAAGCACTCATATACATAAAATAAAGTAAGATACTTTTTAGAATAAAACAAAGGAACAGTTGCTGTGGGATAATGCTTCTGAACACTGTAAGATTTGTCACTCATGTTGGTTTAATAAAACACTGATTGGCCAGTAGCCAGGCAGAAAGTATAGGTGGAGCAACCAGACTAAGAGAATTCAGGGAAGAGAAAAGGCAGAGACACAGTCACAAGCCAGATGTAGAGGAAGCAAGATGAGAATGCCTCACCGAGGAAGGGAAATGGGAGACTGCGGAGTCATTGTGAGTTATGAAAAATAAGATTTGATTAAGGAAGACCTCCCAAAAACTCTCCAGTGGCAATGGATGGCCCAGATGATCCAACATTTCAGAGCGCCTCTGTTGTAGTTTTCTCTGAGTTCTACATCCAGAACAGCTTCAAGACTGCTGACTGAGGTGACTCAGCCTCACAGAATACTCCAGTCAGAACTTGACCATATTCCAAATTTTCCTTGGGTCCCCATAAGATTGCCAGCACCCCAGTCAGCAGGAAGTAGTCTAGAAAACCACATCCACATTCCCAAAGATGGATGTTTGTCTTTGTTCAGTGTGTTGGTTACAAGTTCTTATGGGTAATGGTCAGGAGAAAATATAAACAAAGAAGATTAGATTTAGAGATCTTGTTTTGAAAAGAAAAAATGTAGAAAATGCTGTGGGAGAATGCTCTTGTACCCTGTAAAGATTTGTCACTTGTATTGGTTTAATAAAACACTGATTGATCAGTAGCCAGGCAGGAAGTATAGGCAGGGTGACCAGACTAGGAGAATTCAGGGAGGAGGAGAGGTGCCAAGTCATGTGGCTAAACATAGACATGAATTATGGGTGAATTTAAGTTGTAAAAGCTAGTTAACAATAATCCTGAGCTAATAGATCAAACAGTTTTTAATTAATATAAGCCTCTATGTGTTTCTCTGGGACTGGATGGGTTGTAGAACTGGGTGGGACACAAACTTCTGTTTACAAATAGCAAAGGGGAAAAAATCTATGCAAATAGCCTCCCAGAGTAATTTTGTTTTAAGCATAAATGTCACATATTTGAACTTGACAATTTTGTTAGAGCCATATTCAAAATGGGGTCTCACCTGCAACAAGGGAATGACCTCTGAGATCATACAATAAAATTTCTTCTTCTTCTTCTTCTTCTTCTTCTTCTTCTTCTTCTTCTTCTTCTTCTTCTTCTTCTTCTTCTTCTTCTTCTTCTCTTCCTCCTCCTCCTCCTTCTCTCCCCACTTCTTTCTCTTATACACATATATCAGTGTAATAAAAATTTAAAAACAACTTATCTCCTCTATTCATAGATTACATTAGGTTCACTGTTGGTGTGGTACAGTCTGTGGTTTGGACAAATATGTGACATATGCCTATCATAGTAGAATCCAGCAAAGTACTTTCACTGTCCAAAAGCCCTCTGACCTCTGCCTATTCACCCCTCCCTCCATGCCATGTGTAACAATCACTCATCATTCCACTGTTTCTACAGTGTGGGTGCTAACAACTGTAAGCTCGTCTGTCATAAAACATGCACACTCTAGTGGAAGGTATTAAGTGTGGAGCTAGGTGTGCACAGGGGCAATGAGTCTAGGCACCTCTGTATGCTCTCCTCAATTTTACTGGGAAATGAAAACTGCACGAAAAAGACTTCACACATGCGCGCACACACACACACAATGACAAAACTAAAGCTTTGTGAGGTTAAGCAACCTACCCAAGGTCACTGAGCTAGCTCATAGCAGACCAAGGTGGAAACTCAGGAACCTTGTTCCAAGCTGTGTGCAGGTGGTGTTACCATATATTCTGTAGTAACAGGAGGAAGAAATACCATGGCATGCTGTTTCTTAGAAATCCAGGTGATTCCCAACATGAGAGGGGCCAGATCACTGTGCTCCATGAAAAGCAGGCACTCTGGGAATGTTCAGTTATGGAAACAAGCACCAAGACATCAACATGTTTGCTGTTACTCTCAATTTCATTAGCATAATGGAGAATCTGAATGCAGTATTTTAAGTAAACACATTTAATAGGCTCTTCAAAGAAAGAAAAAGAAAAAGAAATCCAGGTGATTCCAAAAAGACAGTAGAAACAGTAGGGATAAATCCTGGTTGTGCTGGTTTTGGGGAACTCATTCTCTTTGGAGGGATACTTTGCTCAGCCTAGATTCCCTCAAACCAATGTGTTAGACTTTGTTGACTCCCCATGGGAAGCTTTACCCTCTCTGAGGAGTAGATGAGGGGATGGGGGGAGATGGAAGGAATGAGAAGAGGGGAGAAAATGGGAATTGAGATTGGTATGTAAAATGAGAAAAGATAATTTAAAAAAAATAAAAATAAATGTTTAAAAAAGTAGAAAAAAATCCAGGTGAGATTCATTTGTTTATGGAAGTGGTAGGAATGGGGTGGGGTTGTGTGCCCACCCTAAAATTTCCTCTGAGTGGTTTCACATTCCCAAATCTTGTCTACATCCTTGCTGATGCTGAGCTCCAGGTTTGGGAGATGCCGTCTTCAGATTTTGCTCCTTCCCTAAGAATTTCCTGTCTGTGACATTCCTCTGAGCAGACAGAAACCCTCCCCAGGTTTCTACACAGCTTAAAAAAAAAAAAACCCTGTAACAGCAGTGGAGAGCAGAGTGATAGTCAGCCCTCCACTAGACTGTGCACCCCACCATAGCATGACCACCTTAGAACTTCCAGACAGACTCTGAAGTGGTTTGTTACACACAGAACAGCTGGTAGGCGGGATCACAATTATTCCCCAAAGATTGCAGTAAATTGTGCTAGGGGAAAAGACAATAAACTATGTTTCTAGTTTAAAAGCCCAGTTGTTTGTTTTTCATGATTAGAGAGACAACATGAATTTCAACATATACTTAGCTGTCTTAGGGTTTCTATTGCTGTGAAGAGACACCATGACCACGACAAGACTTTTTTTGGTTTTTCGAGACAGGGTTTCTCTGTAGCTTTGGAGCCTGTCCTGGAACTAGCTCTTGTAGACCAGACTGGTCTCGAACTCACAGAGATCCACCTGCCTCTGCCTCCCGAGTGCTAGGTAAGGAAGACATTTAATTGGAGTGGTTTGCTTACAGTTTGAGAGGTTCAGTCCATTATCATCATGGCAGGGAGCATGGCAGTGTGCAGGCAGACATGGTGCTGGAGAAGTAAAGAGTCCTACATCTTGCAGGCAACAGGAAATGGCCTGAAACCCTGGGCCATATCTTGAGCAAAAGACACCTCAAGGCCTGCCCCCACAGTCCTCCAACAAGGTCATACCTACTCCAACAATGCTACCCCTTCTGGACCATTTTCTTTCAAACCACCCCAACATTGTCAATGTAAAATAGCTTGCACTCCAAGAGAGTAAGAGAGTTAACTCAGGAGCCAATGAGTGACCAAGGCTCAGAAACATGGGTTCATGTTACACCAATACCGTGTTCCAACATGGAATTGGTTACATGCACTTTCATTACAGAACAGATGAAAGTCATCAGTAAGGTATTTACTAAATGCATTGGTGGGGACCACAGGCTACAGATGTGTTTGAGTTTTGGATTGGTAGAAGTTGGATATCTGCTAAGAAGACATTTGGAGTTTACTTTGACAGTCAAAAGGATGTTAGAACTGGGGACATGGCTTGGGAGCACAGGCAGATGACTCTCTTTGAGAGCTTGAGGGCAGTTTTGTTTACACAGCTAGTTCCAGAACACCTAGGGCTATAAAATGAGACCCTGTCTTAACCTTCCCACCACTCCAAATAAAACGAAAGGATGTGAAGGGCTATTGAGAAGACTAAAGATAGCCCAGGATAAGTTGAAACTATATTTATAACTTTCTAAGTCTCCACAAACAAGATTCCAATCAGTTAGGTGGGGTTCATGTCTTTCCTTCAGGGAATTTAGATCTACAGTAGTTATGGTTTTTTTCATAGCACTTGTAATATTATTAAATATTATTAAAATTTAAAAGTCTTAGGTAAAAAAACTTCGATAAGGTCATTTGGTTTGTTTATTTTACTTTATAAGCAACTGACAGAAACATAAGTATACATATTTTTCTAAAACAGCTATCCTAGACACAGCCTGGAACTTAGGAACTACATTGGTTTTCTGTCTATTTCAACTACACATACAAAGAATTACACAGAAGACATGTGTATGCAAATTAAGGCATATTATTTTTGAAAAAAATCTTTATTTAAAAAATTTAGATAATGCCCAGACTTAACATTTTCATAAAGATGTTAGTTTGTTGGGTTTGGTCATGTTCTCTTTATTCACTTTTTGGGTCCAAAGTATAAAACCCCAAGGAAGGCAGTGTTGTTGAAAGTATGTAAATATTATCCAGATGACTGGGCCTCATGAATAGTGCTTTGAAAATCAAGTTCAGCCTGGCGAGGTGGTGCACACCTTTAATTCCAGCTCTCTGGGGGCAGAGGCAGGAGGATCTCTGCTTTCAAGGCCAGCCTGACTCACTACACAAAGTGAGTACCAGGACAGCCAGGGCTGTTATCTCAAAAAAACAAAAACAAAAAGGAAACAGAAAGTTCAGCACAATTGCTGAATTGGAGGTAAATGTAACTGTGTGCAATGCTGGGATAATTTATTCTGCTCTTGGCTGCAGGTTATACTTTTGTGGCTGGAAAAAATGCTCTTCAATGGCACCAACTAGCTCATCTAGTTCCTTTTTCAGCTGCTCCAGATCACTGAAAAATATAAGGCGGGGGAGAATTCAGATTAATGGATTATTCCGACGCGAAACAAGTACACAGATTTGATATTTTTTTGAGACAGTCTCACTAAGTAAGTATGCATACCAGGCTGGCCTCACACTCACAGAGACCCAAATGCTTCTGCCTTCCAAAGGCTTAGAGGCCTGCAATAGCACGCCTGGCCTTGATTTGGTTTTGAGATAGGATCATATTATGTGTCCCAGGCTCTGTTTGAAATCCCAACAATCCTCCTACCTCAGCCTCCTGAGTGCTGGGATTAAGGATTGCAAGTATGAGCCACAGCTTCAAAGCAAAATTAGAAATTTAAAACATATATAAGTGTATTTTACAGATTAATTTAATTATGCACGAGTGTACATGTAAATGCAGTTGTCTGCGGAGCTGGAGTGACATGGTGCGTGAGTCACCAAGGAAAGAATTAGGGTCCTCTGCAAGAGCCGCTCACATATTAATCACTGAACCGTCTCTCTTTCCCCTGCAAACTGCATTTTAAAATGCTCCCTTCATGGACCTAGTGAGACTGCATCTAAACTTCAAGAGGGAGGAATTCAGAAAAGAACAGAACTGCATGAACTTTTGTGTGGGAACACATTTGTTGACTTTGGGGGGGGATCCCAGGAGGCAATACGATATGTATTCTTTTCCCTAAAGGTTTTGAATCCAAGGTTTTCACAATAGATAAAATTACTCTTTGCTCTTCTTCTAAGAATTTTGAAGAATCACAGTTTTAGTCCCAGCATCCCCAGGGATCTACACTGTCTGTAGCTAACAACACAGAGGAAACGTTCCTGATTTTCCTCGTGCTTCAATCCTGCTCAACTTTGACCACATCTCTGTGAAGTCCTCAGTCTTCCGGGAAGACTGTTCCTGCTACTGTTTTGTCCTCAGGTCACAGAAGTCAAGTTGCCTTTACAGGAAGGGCCCGGACAGAAGCTTCTTCACAGTGCAAGAAACATTAACTACAAGTCTTTCTATCAAATCCTATAAAACTTGTATTTAACAAGGAATTCAAATCTGTTCACACACAACCCCATCACCTTATAAAACCTTTCTGCAAATATTTTAATGCCCCACCCCACACAGTAAAACCCTTGTTCATACAAAGACCTACTGCATTCCCTACTTAGTGAATTAAGCAGAGAGCCCCTCCTCTTTCCTTCATCTCCTTTGTGCCCATTCCCTTAAAACTAGCCGGACTCCAGCCGAGGGGAAGAAGACAGTCACACTTCCCGTCTCCCTGTGCTTGCTCTTCTGAATGCATCCTCATGATCAAATTTGCCCTGGCAGTCTCTTTAGTTGGGGTGATGGTCTTTTTCTTTGTTCAAACTTATTCCTAACAGGTAGGAAATGCGAGCCACAGTGTTGAATCTTTATTGTCCTGTCACCACCATTACCAAAACAAAACAAACTAACAAAAAATGAAACAAAACAACAAAGAAACAAAAAACACTGTAGGGAGACTGATCCCTAAGAAAGCCAAGGTTTCAAGCAGGTAGGAAGCACTTATTTGTATAGACCAGATCCGTGGTCCATGGATGGAAACAACACAAAAGCCCAGCTCCCAGAGGAACAGATTCCGAGCAGACTGTACAGTCCAGTGTGAGTTACCATGCAGCTGACTCTGGAAATGAACCCTTCACACACTGTCTATTGCTTCATTCTTGGCCACCTGCGACGCTTACATATGCAGGTCATCCGGAAGGAATGACAGTTGCTGCAATCAGATCATTTTGATGCTGCAACTAGCCATAGTATAAAAAAGGCAAACGAATTCATTGCAGACACTAATTCTGTCTCTATTAGTTACATACCCTCAGGCAAGAGTCATATTCTTCATCTGTAAAACTGGTATAAAGACTTTACCTTCTCAAGAAAGTTATTGTACATAGCGAGATATACTGTAAAAAGGGATTGGCCCAGAACCTGGCCCAAAGGCCCCAATAAGAGCTATCATTATAATTATTTTTATTCCTATTACCAACATATACAGTAACTATAACTAATACATGCGAGTTACACTGGTCTCTTTGTTCTCCACAAATGTGTTTTGAAGAAAATAACTCTCAGGAAGGCAAATATGGACATAATTAGTTAAAAACAAAGCCTAAAACTCAAACTCAGTGAATTTGCCAATTATTAAGTTTCTTATCAATCTTTTAGTTCCCAAACATGACTTATCTATATATTGATTCCTTTGCTCATTGAGTTAATGTTCCTGAGGAGCATGCTAGCTGGGGTGTGTGTGTGTGTGTGTGTGTGTGTGTGTGTGTGTGTGTGTGTGTGTGTCTCACTCTATAGTGATGTAATAATAATAGTAATATTTCCCACCTTAATCCTAAATGACCCATTTGGACACTTAAAGTGTGACACTGTTGAATAATATTTTAAAAACAAGGCCATACCACCTGGCTATGTAAACTTGGGCTAGGAACCCTTATTTCCTAAGCTTAAATTCAGTGGGTCACTTTACGGAAATGGGTATAGAAGTGTCTCTTCTCATCAGGCAGGTGTGTCTCTCTAACTGTGCCAAAAATCAATGTAAGATAAATGACAATGGAAGTAATCTGATTTCTCCATGAAATTCTGAATTGGGGAAAAAATGGCTTATTCTGAGGACTTCTGGGCAAGTCTGAATGCATGTTGACCAGGCTCGGCTAACAAACAATCCCTGGTTATTCAAATACCAATTTTGGCATTGCTGTGAAAGGTGATTGTCACATTTTGGAGATGTGACAGCCACTTACAAATAGTTTACTTTAAACGAAGGCTATCATCCTTGGTGACCTGGATGGATAAGATTCAAAAGAGCATTTTCCCCTGAAGAATTTAATCCACACCTGTAACTTTACTCCTTGCCCCAAACTCCAGCCTGCCTACCCACCGTCATGCGAGCTCACCCCACCAAGAAGGCTCTACTTCTCTGATGTGACTGTTTGAAAACAGCCAGGAACTAATAACACTGGGGTTCTCTTGTTCTTAGGTGGTATACAATTAAGTATTTAGGAGGCAAGTGTCAACAGGTCTATAATTTGTTTTAAAAGGGCTCAGAAGAATAGAAAACCATTGAGATGACACATACGGCAAAACACCAGCAATGGTGGAGGCTATGTTGGGATCTGTACTATGCGTTATGGTCGTTTTTGTGAATAAAGTTTTATTGGGACACAGGCTATGTCCACTCACTGATACATATATGACTGGTTCCACACTTGAACAGGAGAGCTGAGTAGCTACAGCAGAACTATAGGGCCTGCCAGCACTGAGACATTTGCTATTTGTCCCATATGTGGTATCCAACTTCTGGCCTAGGTGAAGAACACGAGGGTTCAGTGAGTTATCATCTTAGTGTCTCTATGTGCGAAAGTTTTTAGAAATAAAAGGCTGGAAAGGACATCTTCTCCAGCAAATCTCTCTTTCTCTTTTAATTTTTCGAGACAGTGTTTCTCTGTAGCTTTGGAGCCTGTTCTGGAACTAGCTCTTGTAGACCAGGCTGGCCTCGAACTCACAGAGATCCACCTGCCTCTGCCTCCGGAGTGTTGGGATTAAAGTGTGCCATCACCATTCAGCTCAAAATTATCTCTTAAGTAGCAGGACCTAGACTTGAAAGTCTTTTTGATTCTAAGCAACTCATAGGTTAGATAATTCTATTAATAAGTGAAATGCATGGCATGAAGCCTATTAATATTTAAGGTTGTGTTAGTTGTTTTTATTGCTGTTGCATGCTAGTAGGGCTGATATTCCCTTGAGCTCTGACATTACGCCCAACCTAGAACCCAATGTCCCTTTAACAAAGAGGAGTCACCTTTCAATGATTGTACACCACAACAGTTTTTAAAAGCTTCCCCCGCCCCCGGTTTATAAAGGTCTGAAGTGAAGTCTATTCTAAAAAGTGACACGGAAATAAACAGCAGAGTACTTTACATGCTAAGCAGCATTATTACTATAAAGAAAACTATCCTGGAACTTTACATACAGTTCTGGGCTTTTTTAAAAAAAAAAAACTTTTGGAAAAATGGTGCAACAAAAATGTGGTAAGTGGGGATGAAATCACAGAGATGAACACGGAAAATCCGCTTCAATATAGTGCAAATTGCTTAGTACTTAACTACACAGAAACACTGATACCTGAACATTAGTCATGGAATATTGGCAATTGAGAATTCTTAAAAAAAAAAAGAGCTACTTTCTGTTTGCTCACAGGTTGAAATTTTGATCAAAAATATCAAATTTTAAAACTAATACTTAGTTCCATAGAAATGTGCCATTCAAACTGATGCTGTGTGAACATACTTAGTGTGTATTTGGATGCTTGAAAGTCTTTAAAAGAAATGGAAGGTATTTCGCTACTGTTTTTTTTATGTGGATTAGATAGTGTAATGACTGTATTTGGGGATGTAATAAGTTAAATGAATACAGTACTGGAATTCGTCTTATCAGTCTCTTTTTAAGCTTTGAAGTATGGTTGGTAGACATTCTTAAACTTCATACGTGGCTTTATATATTGTCTCTATCAGAAAGCATTGCCTCCCTTCTTTAAAGACACTGTCTGGAACCTCGGTCCTATCCTGGTCAAATGTCAGCCATTCAGCACTAACTAGTTAGTTATGACCTAAGCATTTACATGTGCTGAGGACATGCACCAGGGTTGTTCAGGTTGAGAACAACACAGTGGTTCCCAACTCAAGCTGTGTGTGTGCTGAGGTCACAGGCATAGGGCCCTGGAGTATCCAGCCCACCATCTCCAGGGGAGCAAGCCCGAGTTTTGATCTGGTTCCTTCTCTACCCAGGGACCCAGCTCAGACCTGAGTAGACACTCAGGTATTTACTGGGTGCATGTGGAGTGGATTCTAATTTATTTTTATCCCAGGAGTAAACAAGGAAAATTCATTGGTGTTAATCAGCAATAAAAATACCTGGAGAAAGGAAGTTGTGTGGTCATCAGTAAGATGAGGAATGGAATTTTCCCACAGAGATGAACAAGCGGCGGAAATATGAGCCTGCTTAGCTGCAGACACTCAGGTAGGCTTCTTTGTAAGATCTAGTTACACATTTTTACTTTATGTGTGCTTCTCTGTCACATGGATGCAGGTGCCCATGGAGGCCAGATGGGGACTTCGGATCCTCTGGAGGCAGAGTTAAAAGCAGCTATGAGCTGCCTGATGTGGACATGGTGCTGGAATCCAAACGCAGGTCCTCTGCAAGAGCAGCAAGCGCTCTTAACCACTGAGCCAGCTAGCCAGCCCCTCAAGAGGTTTTTTTTTGTTTGGTATGTGTGTTTTAATAAAAATATTGCTTTAAGTGTGCATTGCTCTAGCATAGGATCCGAATTTAGTTTCTAGTACCCACACAGGGCAGCTTACAACTGTCTATAATGACAGGGATTCAGTGTCTTGGGCCTCCAAGGGCACCTGCCACTCAAGTGCACAGCCCACCCCTTCCTCCATATACATAATTTAAAAAAGAAAAGAAACACTTAAAACAAAAACAAAACAAAAATAACTTGACTCTCAGGTCATATGCCATTATAGTTAAAAGTCAGCACTTACTGGTGAGACCTGGGTATGAGGTTTGGAAGCTTCCCGAATGATGGGTAGCCAAGTTTAAGAAAAATCACTGTGAAACCTCTCACCTCTTTCTAAAAAATTTTAAATTGATTGTCTTTTTTCAATTTTTGATTTTTAAGACAGACTTTCTCGATGTATCCCTGGCTATCCTGGAACTTCCTCTGTAGATCAGGATAGCCTCAAACTCAATCAGATCCACCTACCTCTGCCTTCTGAGTGCTGGGATTAAAAGTGTGTGTGACCACAACAGTTAATTTTTTTTTTTTTTTTTTACTTTTTAAAGCAGTCTTTAGTGACATAGTATTGCCACAGCTTCTGACTAAGCTGCACATAAGAAACAGAACTAGGATACCTCAGGACTAAGGGGCACAGCACCACCATCCATGTCATACCTGTTGCCAGGGGGAGCGCACAGCTCTGCATAGTACTTGATTTTGGGCTCCGTCCCGCTGGTACGCATGGTCGCCACACCGCCGTTGGCAAAGGTAAAGGTAATCATTTGGCTGCTCTTACTGGTCGGGAGAACCTAGAGATTACACGTCACACAGTTACTCTGACCCGGTGAATCTGTCCCAAATAAGCAGGAAAACTCATACCAGATGAATACACTGGCTACCAGGACATTCCTTAGAAAGCCAGAGAAAGCAATCCTAGTGGGTGTGTGAACATTAAGTTACTTCACAGACTAGCTTTCTACTGCCATAAATTTATTAGCAGTTACGAAGGTTTTGTTCAAATTGAAACACATTATTTCAGCTTAATAATGTACTACAGAAAATTAGATCATAACTCAATGCTGTAAATGGGAATTCTGTCAAAAATAAAAGATTCATAAGGAGGTCTTTTTTTGCTTTGTTTTTGCTTTTTTTAATATAAAACTCTGACAGATGTATTTACAGTTGTTAACTTCAGAACATCACTAAAGTTAACAGTGTCTGGGTTTTCACAGGCATAAATACAAGGGCAAAGAGGGACAAAGACGGTGACACTTGATGCGGAGGTCACTCAACCATGGAAGACAGGAATCAGACAAAGATTCAGAAATGGCATGATGAAACATGTGACCGTAGGGTCCCAGTACCTGAGAGGGGAGACAGAAACAGGAAACGGACTGTGCTCTGCAGGTCCAGCTGGCCAAGGGTTGGTGTGAGGCAGGAATGAAACATAGAAACAGAGAAGCTACCAGGCGCTCAAAGATATTCCCTGCTAGCTCTCCTCTGCCTGCAAGAAATGAGTTTTCTAGCATTTGAATAAAAAAGGCTTGGAAACTAGGACCACCAGGCACCATGGAGTGTAGGGTTTGAAGGGACACACTGAGTGAGAGTCCCAGACCTCTAGGGCCTTGACAAGTCAATTTATCCCTTAGGAAACCAGTTAGGATTAGGCTCTGGACCAGCTCAATAGCTCCAAAGTAAAGGTCAATCTTAGAATAGTTGTCTTGCTACTTAAGATCCCCAAAGCTCATTAGGTCCTTTGTCACACACATACAACTTACAACCAGTTAAGTATGTAAAGGATACTGAGAGACCCTTAGGGAAAGACAGTGGGTAAATAAGTCCAAAACTAATAGGAAAAACAAAAACTAAACAAAAACCATTTTCCTAAAAAAAAAAAAAAAAGTTTTAAAAAACAAAAAAAAATGGAGGAAATAAAGGCTATATGGATTAAAATACTTAATTTTTAAAAAGAATCTTTAGAAATATACAGTAAACAAAACAATGATAGGATGCCATAATGGAAAAAACTTAGAATAAGAACTGAAATTAACAGTTAACAGGAACACTAAAAGCTAAAAGTTGAGAAAATCCTTCAAAAATGGAGTAGAGTGGGACAAGAAACAAAGAGGGTAGGGTAGCCATCCCAGAGAGCCAGCATCTACCTATGAACTCTCTAAGAAAACAGTCAACCACTGCCCTTCCTTGATATATCACCAAGAAAACTGAGACCTAAAGGAAATGATGCCCTTAGACCAAAGGACCCACTGTGCTGGCTGACTTGATTAGATTGAGCTGTGACTAAGAAAGCTATACAGCACTCTGGGTGTGTCTGTGAGGGCATTTCCAGATAAAGTTGGATAAGGACTCTGACCTAATCAACGGTTTAATGCATTGATAATGCAGAGTTTTAGTAGTGTCCTGAGAAGGCGTGGAATTGTGGAAGATGGGGACTGCAATGGTCTGTCCTGTCCATTTAAGAGACAAGCCTAGCCCATTCCTTCTCTGGTCTGTCGAGGCAAGTGGATCTTCCTTCCCGAGAGCTCTCTCTTTTCTGCTTCTCTCCCAAGAGGTAGCTTCTCCTTTCCTCTCCCCAACCCTCTCTCTCTGTTTCTCTTTCACTCTCTCTCTCTCTCTGCCTCTCTCTCCCTTCTCCCTCTCTTCCCTTTCATAACCCACTAAATAAATATCCAACCTTACTCTGCATGGTATGCCTATCTCCTCTGTCTCTCATCCGCTGCAGCTCTGTGCAGCTCCCTGCCTGGGACCTGCTGCAACTCATGGCCCATAGGCCCCATTTTATTTTTACCATTACAGGGACCACTTGGAGGAAGTGGGTCTCTGGGAGCCCGTCTCTGAAGGTTTAACTTGGCACTGACTCCTTGCTGCACTCTTCCTGCTTCTTGTCTGTAACAAGCAAAGCGAACAGCTTCCTTCTACCGCGCCCATCTCTGTCAGATTTCTACACTGCCAAGGGCCTCAGAACAGCGGAGCCACATGACCACTGACAGAAACAGTGAGCCCCAAAAGCTTTCAGCATTGAAATTGCTTCTCCTGGGTATTTTGCTGCAGTACCAAAAAGTCTGACAGATCTAATAAGTGGCCACAACCCTGAACAGACAGAAATGCTAACCAACACACTGAAAGTTTACAACATTGAGTTCAGAGGACATGTTCTCACTGAGGGAACGAAATCTGTTGTGAAGAAATGATGAGTATGGTGTCAATGTCCTTTAAGGCATCACACATTGACTCCATTCTTCACTAAACAGAGGAGCAGATGCTGAACACAGAGCCTGGACACTGAGCAATAACGGAGTAATGCTTTCAAACTCTGAGTCTGGGGAAGTGTAAGAGCAAAAAGCCAAACATGTTCAGACCTAACAGCCTCACTAAAATACTACCACCACCCTAGGAAGCAATTAGATGTGGTCTAGGAAAATGAATACAGGAAGACGCCATAAGGTTAGGCGTGAGGCTCTCAACCTTGGCAAACGGCACTCTGAGAATGACAGCTGTGCATTCAATCCAGAGGACAGCGGGCACGGGTGACATGGAAGGCTGGGGGGCATGGCCAAAGGACTCAGACTGGAGCCCACACAGTAGCTGAGACCTGAGAGCAGTGGAAAATGCCATGGAGAGACTTTTGGGAGGACTAGTGACAGTGGCATAGAGATCTAGACAAAGAAAGCAATGACCAGTTATAGGAAATACAACTTCTTATGGACAGAAGGAAGCCCTGTGAAGAATGTACTGAACAGGTCTTGGTAATGACTAGCCACTGTAGTCAAGGCTCAGATGTAACTCATGAGGACAGGCGGGGCTACCGAATGTCGGAAGTGTAGGAAAGATGGTTGGTTGTCTCAGTGCGGCAATATACTGTCCTACTTCACCATAATCCTTCTAACGTAATCTATCTCTTATAAATACATTGTGTTCCTATGAAAATTTCAAAACAAAACAGAAAAAGATAAAAATCAGGGAAGACATCTAACAGCTCATTGGGCTATTCCTGCTCTCCTCCTAATCTGGGCACAGCCAGTCCTGCACTTCTGCTACCGCTGGCTCTAAAGAGATCCCAAGGCAAGCATGGTCTTTACAGTGAGTAGGCCACACGCAGTCAGAGAAGGCCAGATCCTCAGAAAACAAGAGGCTCTCCCAGAGTGGACCAGTAGCTAGTCACCTTGAATCTTTTTTTGGGCGGGGGGGGGTAGGTCTTTAATTTTTTTTTTAATTTTTATTGAGCTCTACATTTTTCTCTGCTCCCCTCCTTACTTCTCCCCTCCCCTTCAACCCTCTCCCATGGTCCCCACACTCCCAATTTACTCAGGAGATCTTGTCTTTTTCTACTTCCCATATAGATTATATCTATGTAAGTCTCTCTTAGGGTCCTCATTGTTGTCTAGGTTCTCTGGGATTGTGATTTGTAGACTAGTATTCTTTGTTTAAAAACCACCTATGAGTGAGTACATGTGACAATTGTCTTTCTGTGTCTGGGTTACCTCACTCAAAATAATGTTTTCTAGCTCCATTCATTTTCCTGCAAAATTCAAGATGTTCTTATTTTTTTCTGCTGTCTAGTACTCCATTGTGTAAATGTACCACATTTCCTTATCCATCTTTGGTCAAAGGGCATTGAATCTTATTAGGTGTGCAAATTCTTTGTCCTTATCTCAATGAGAAACTCCAGAGTGGCCTTCAGCACCGTTTTGTTTGTCACGACCCAGCCCAGGCTGGCCTCAGACTCAGACTTCTGATGTTCCTGCCTTGATCTGCCACGTGTAGGGATTTAAAGATGTACTGGTATGTGTCATCATACCAGCTAGTAGTCACACACCCTCCATGTGACTCAGACACTCTCTGGGGTGTCATGTGCTGAGTTAGAGGGAAAGCTGACCCAGAGTCAAAAGTCTCATGTCACCTGGACCTTCTCCAGTTATTACTGCCCTTCTGGGCCACAATTTCCTTGAGTGTGAAAAAATGACTTTGGATGCCATTTATCACCAAAAGACTTATGAGGTCACTTGTAATTTTAGCCCATGATTCCTAGTTTTCCCACATAGATTATTTTATTTACTTATTCTTTTTTTGAGGCTAGGGGTCTAACCTGGGCCTTGTGCATGCTAAGCAACCAGCTCAAATTTCCCAGATAGTTTATTACAACAACATTTGAGTGCCCCAAGTCAGCTTCAGCCTGTCATGTGACTAAATGTATCTGTTCAGACTGTAGAAATGGTTAACACAAAACATAAATTAGTTGATCAAAATAAACAACATAACTTACAGCTTTTTTATCAGGCTGACTATCGTCATAGCCGGTTGTAAGGTCCCTGATAGCAGAGATTTCAAACTTGCCACATGTTTTGGGATAATTATTCTTCCCATCATAGTTTCTCAGATTTCCGAATAATTTTTGAATGGTGCCTTGATCATGGCAAACAAAATATGAAGCTTTGGTGATATGATAGCCATACCTGTCAGAGAGAAAAAAACTCACAAACTTAAGCAAAACGAGCCACAAAAATTTCTGTAGATTGTTTGCAAGACACGTAGAAGCTAGTACATTCTAAAATAAGTGAAATGGGTAGCCCTAACCAACTTCAAAAGAATAATCTAATATTAAAAAAAAAAAAGGTTGGGCCTGACAAAATGGTTCAGTAGGCAAATGCACTTGTGGTCAAGCCTGATGACCTAGGAGTTGATCCTAGAAGGAGAGAAACCATTCTTCTCAGTTGTCCTCTGACCTCCATGTGTGTTTGGTAGCATGTGTGCACCCACCCACATACAAATACACAGAATAAATTCCTGTTAAGAAAAGAAAGTAAAAGAAAAGGGGCTGGAGAGAGCTCAGTGATTAAGAACATCAGCTGCTCTTCCAGAGGACCCAGGTTCAGTTCTCAGCATGCTCATGGCAGTTCCTACCCATCTGCAGTGCCAATTTCAGGGGACCCGATGACCTTTTTCTGGCCTCTGTGGGCATCAGGCACATACATGGTACATAGACACATGCAGCCAAAGCACCCACATACATAAAACTGAAGTGAATAAACTTAAAAGGAAAATGAAAAAGAGGTCCAGGGTAGAAGAGATAGCTCAGTTCATGAAGCTAACTCAGTCCCAAGCATGAGGACCTGAGTAATCCCCAGAATCCAAATATAAAAGATGGGCATGGATGTGCATGCTTGTGGTCCCGGCACTCGGGAGACAGAGACAGACACCCGGGACCTGATGGCCAGCCAGCCATGCCTGCTTGTCAAACTCCAGGCTAAGGCAGAGCAGTATCAATAAGATGGTCACCGCCTGAGGAATGAAAGCTGAGATTGTTCCCTGAATGACGGGCACACACAGTGAGACTGTGAATCAGTACTCTACTCTAGACCGGTCTGCTCAGGTAAGTTACGGCTTTATTATAGAACACAGCCGTGCTGCACGGGTTTGTGCGGCTCGAGCAGCTTCTGTGCCACACAGGCACATTCAGTACTGGCTACAGTATCGATGCATTTAATCTTTTTATGACATTGACTACTTAAAGTCACACTCTTCAATCAAGCCATTCGTGCAATGGTCTCACGAGTTAGAACTCACGCAACCTCAAACAGCCATTACTAATTAGTAGTGACACATTAAACGGAAAAGGTGATCTTGATTTCCATGAGAAACAGAACATGTCACCAGAATTAGAGCACTTGAGATTTAACCATCATTCCTTCAACAGTCATAGACCAGTGGTTCTCACCTGTGGGTCAGGACTCCTTTGGGGGTCACCTATGAGATATCCTGCATATCAGATATTTACATTATGATTCAAAACAGTAGCAAAATTACAGTTATGAAGTAGCAATGAAATGATTTTACGATGGGGGGGTGTCACCCAACATAAGGAAGTGTACCCAAGGGTGACAGCATTGGGGAGGTTGGGAACCACCGCCATAGACACTTACTCTACATAGATGGCCTTGAGCTGCTGAGACAAAGACAAATTCTTGGTTGCTAGAAAGCTTGCCAGCTCTGCACTTATGACAGCGGCACTGACACCATCCTTGTCCAGAACAAAGGGACAGCACATATATCCTGCAGACAAAGTGGTAGACACACAGCTTTGGAGTGGATTCTGTGACAGGACTGGAACAGGCCGCGTTGAGGACAAGCCTGCTGGCTGTTCCGTGTTAGGGTCTAGTCTGGAACACACATGTTTTTCTTTTAGGTGTTGGAGAATTTAGATATGAATGCTATCGTGTCTGCTTTACACACAGAAGGTACTGGGTTTGAGCCCCCAGGGACCAGAGTGTGATCAGCTTACACTGGACTGAGAGTGGTGATGTATGCTAGCACTTTGGAGACAGAGGCAGGAGGTCAAGAGTTCAAGGGTATCCTCGGCTATGGAGTTTGAGACCAGTCTGAGTTACATAAGATCCTGTCTCAAAAACCAAACAAACAGAAGCAAAACAATTTAGCCCAGTGTCTTGAACGCAGCGGTCTTGAGCAATCTGTGTGAACCACATTATCACTTCTTACCGATAGCTTCTTCAAACGCAAACAGGACCGTCTTCCCCTGGTCTATCAGCTGTTTGGCTCTGTTTCCCATCCACTTGAAGCCAGTTAATGTTTCCTAAAGGGATAACCCAAAAGAAAAAAGAAACGTGTGGTGCTGGGGATGCAGCTCAATTGGCAGAGTGCTTACCCCAGTACCACAGACACTGGGAGTCATGGTGCGTGCCTACAATCCTAGCAATGGGCAGGTGGAGGCAGGGGGATCAGAGGTTCAAGGTCATCCTTGGTTATATATGAAGTTCAAGGCTAATCTGGGCTATGTGAAACTCTGTCTCAAAATATAAAAGAAAAAATGAAAAGAAAGGAAAAACTCTGTTTTAGGAAACATGGAAGTCAAAGTCACCTTACCTCGAAATGAAAGCCCTCCTTCAAGGCAATGGCCCGCAAGATCTTGGAAGAGACGGTGCTGGACAACATGTATGTGTCTTTGAGGGTGCTTCGATCTGGGTTCTTTTCTCTCCAAGATGTGAAGAGCCACCATCCCAGCAGGGCCCCCAGCTCATTGCCGGAGAACACTCTCCACTCACCACTGCAAGGAAACAGGGTCTTTGTCTTAGTAACCTCCAGGGAGGCTCAGAAGTCCCTGGAGCTAGGCAAATGAAGCTCAGCATACTTCTATACACCTATTCCGGTCTTTAAATTACTGGGCTGATGGACCTGCCACATCACAAACATCAGAGCAGCTTCCATGATATTAGCCAAGGATGGTTGGATTTCCATCTTTGACAAAGGCTGCAGTTTGAAAATGTACCAGATACTTTTTAATTGTCCTCTGCAGAGACTACATTGTCACACTGGTCTTAAACACTATGTCAGCATCTGTCTGTTCCCCCTAAGTTCAACACTGCCTCGAAGGTCCGGGGCTTTATCAAATTCAATGGTGGAAAATGAACTGCAAAGCCAGCATCATAAAAAGGACTTTGCCTTATCAGGATGGAGACCTTTACATATTAAATTCAATTCCAACACGACAGGACCACAAAGAGTCTTTTCAATTCCCAGCGTGCACTGGATTGCTTTGCTCTATGTTATGATCCATGCCCGCAGGCTCAGCAAACTGTCCTGCTAGAGGAATCCACCAGAGGTTTTCCGGTGAAACAAATATAATTACCTGAAAAACTTCCTATGTGGGCTCAATCTTCTCAGAAACATATTATTGCTAAAGATGGCTTTCTGTGTATTTTTCTGGTTTTTTTGTTTTGTTTCAAGACAGAGTTTCGCTGGAGCTTTGGAACCTGTCCTGGAACTAGCTCTTGTAGACCAAGCTGTCCTGGAACTTACAGAGATTCACCTGCCTCTGCTCCCCCCCACCCACCGCCCCAGTACTGGGATTAAAGGCATGCGCCACCACCACCTGGCTCTGTGTATTTTTATGACACATGTAAACAAAGGTAATTTCACCTGTCTTGCTTTTCTGCCACAGCAAGTCTGTCGGCATCTGGGTCATTGGCTAAGATAATTTTGGCCTTGATTTTGTCAGCCAAGGCGAAAGATAAAGTCTGAAAACAAGTGCAGAAAATAAAAATTACTTAAGAAACACAGAACACATCTTAGTCTTTAGAATGTGCATGGTCTCATGAGCTAAAGAGGGCTTGCCCCAAAATTAGGGCTGCAGGATTTTGTTGTTGCTGGATTTTTTTTTCCTGCTTTTTTGTTTTCTGCTTTTTTTTTCTTTCCTGGAGCTGGTTTTGCTTAGTCAGATTTTATTTTATCTTCCTAAGTTGGAGATCAGATGATGAGAGTTCCAATGTACAGCCCATCCCTGCCCTGTGACCACACAGAACTGTGGCAGCCTTGTGGCTGGACTGGAATTTCTAGGCACTGTGTGTGTCTGGTCACACAAAGCAAGCTAAACCAACTCTCTCAGTATCATCATTATCTAACCTTTCAGGATGGTCTGTGAGCCATACTGTCAATAATGTTCTCTAACAATAAATAATGAAATTAAAAACTAAAAACCCCATCTCCATTCTATTATTGTTAATTCTTGGCAATAAAGAAAATATCAATCAAAATTTAATTTAATTTGAGCTGGAAAGATGGCTCTGCAAGTAAGAGCACCGGCTGCTCTTCCAGAGGACCCAGGTTCAAGTACAGCATCCACATGCACAACTGTCTGTAACTCCAGCTCCTTGGGGATCCAGCACTCTCACACAGACATACATGTAGCAAAACACCAATTCACACAAAATAAAAATAAGCATTTCTTTAAAATTTAAAGAATACTTTAGAGTTTAGCCCTTATAGCCTCTTGTAAGATGTCAAGTTTGAAAGTTTCTTTAAGAAATTAATGTCCTTCCGACATCAAAAACTCACAAAACATAATGTATTTGATAACAATGTTTTAGAACAACGGCTTTCAACCTCCTTTACCTGTGGCCCTTGAATACAGTATCTCATGCTGTCGTGACCCCCAACTATAAAATTACTTTCATGGCTACTTCATAACTGTGATTTTGCTACTGATATGAATCATAATGCAAATATTGTGTTCTGATGGTCTTAGGCCCCTCTGAAAGGGTCCTTTGACCCCAAAGGGGTCACGACCCACACGTTGAGAACCATTGGCTTAGTGTATAAAAGGTAGAGTCCATTATTTAATAAAAGTAGGTTACCAGGACACCTTTACCCTCCTCAGGATTCGGGTATTTGACAGTTGGAAAGTCAGGATCTGGCTCTTTCTGCTGGGGGACAGCTTCAGGAGGAGCAAGGTCAAAGGCCTTGAACGCCAGCTGCACAAACTCGTGACCCACACCGTGGACAGAGGTGTGCACAAACTTCACTTTGCTCTCCTTGTTCACACTCCTGGAGTAGGACAACATGGAAAGCGACAAAGGATATAAGCGAGGCTCTCGAGGAGAGGGTTGGGCGCCTCGGTGAGAAGGAATCTCTCACGTATGCTGACGGCACAGCTGTGACCTTTCAGAGCGACCTAAGCTATGTCCTCCGTACAGAATCAGAAAGGACCAATGACTTGAAAGATTCACTATCACAAAATGCAAACGCAAAAGTTCAAATGGCAGAATTTTTCCTTTATAAAATCTTGGTATAGAGTCTTTTAAAGTGGACATAAAACCCAGAAACCAAAAATTAAAAGACAACCAAATATTAATAAGATTGTTATGGTTTCAAAAAAAAAAAAACTTGCAAAAGTAACAAGAGGAAAGTAGATACCTGAAATAAACAAGACCTTTTTTCTAAATAAATAAAGACAACAAATTTATTTAATGTAAATATACATTAAATAAATATGAATAAGGTTTTCATAATTAAGGGATGTAAGTGAAAAAGAGATATTACTCTCATCTAACAAATGGGGGGAAATGATAAATTGATAAGGCTGAGCACTGGGTCAAACATGGGTCCTGTGTTATTACCACAGGCTGCAGGCGTGGGTGCCAACTGCTCTCCTGTTCTTGGAGGGTAGTTAGAAACATGTAAGTTTACAACACTTCAAACTGTAGCCCATGGGCTGGCCACCCTTTTGTAAATAAGGCCACCTTAGAGCAGCTTCTTTGACTGGTCACCTAGGCTGTTTGCATACTAGAAAAGCAATTCTGAGGGGTGAAGACAGGCTCCATGCAGCTGGCAAGGTCATGAGGATTGTTATCAGTTCCTTTAAGAAAAAGGGGCCCCTACTGCTGGCCCTTGCGTATGTAGCTACAGTGTATATATGCACCAAGAAAGGGGGACAAAACCGAAAATCAAACATAGAATCTGACTGAACTATATTAGCTCAAGTGAACTCACGGTCTAGTTACCTGTGAAAGCAGTGTTTTTTAAGGTCTTCAAAGTAGTCATTACTGATGGAAGTGCTGGGGTTGTGAAGCAGCGGGCTGCTGTCAATCAAAGAGTCATCCCAAGCCTGTGGCCAGGGCTCTAGATTTTCTTCAATAGCTTGAGAAATGCCTCGATCGTGTGGAGAGATGATCTGGGCTCCATTGTCCCAGTAGACCTAGAGGAGCCAGAAATGCATTTAGCAGGTTCAGGGTGCAGAGTGCCCACTTCCAAACAGCAAAAGGGGCGGGGGTTCCCTGTAAGAGCACTGGTTGAAGAGAGAGCGGGGTGGGGGTGGGGGTACCTTATAGCCATTGTCCTGCTTCGGATTGTGTGAGGCAGTGATCATGATCCCGGCACAGAGCTTCAGATGTGACACTGTGTAGGGCTGGACAGGGCAGGAGACAGTTCTTAGCAAAGATTAGAGAGAAGGGAATGCCTAGTACACATGGTTTGGACCCCCTCATCCCCCTTTATTACCCTGATATCATAACCCACCATTCAGCATCCTGTGTGCCATCAAGCAACATAACGGCATCCCCCTCATCTGTGGCTTTGCTCTGTTCTATTTCAGTTACTCGTGGTCCAGGAAAATGAGTATCTGCCTTAGCTCTTTTAGCAGGGCCCACACCCACATAACCTCATGCCAGGACACTGTTACAACTGCTCTATTTTATTACTAGTTACTGCTGTCAGTCCTTTATACCCTTAACCCATAAATTAAACACTCACTGGCGCAAACTGTGGGCCTCAAGCTGCATAAACTTTTATATTATCTGTGGCTTCCACTACCGTGGACTACTCTGCCTGTGGCTAAGAGGAGACTACTAAAGTCTTATAACTATCACTGGCTGCCCAAAGTTCCAGGATGTTCATAATGGTCATCTTCACAAAACAGGAGAATTATTTCCTAGGTCCCCTCTTCGGTCTTCTCCTTTGTAGTGTTAGAAGACAAAGATGGGCCACGCCTCCACTGTACATTCATTCCGTCAAAGCTTTTCCTCAAGAAGGAAGCTGAGGCACTGTCTACTCTCTGCACTCATTCCCTTCCCCTCCTTTTTTTACTCACTAAGGAAAAAGCTGAGACAATGGAGTGTGTACGCAGATTCTTCATCTCTCACTCCAGGGTTGACACCTAGCCCTGCCATCTCAACTCAGTTCCCACCCTTACAAGACAACGTGCCAAAATGGAGGAAGGGTCTTGGCTCATTCTATGCTTGGCTACCAATGACATTTCTACATAGGAAACCTGAGATTTGAACCATCCAATCTTCTCTATCTTCTACCATAGTTTTCTCCTTGGAAGATATGTTACACTCCTTGGGAGTGTGTCCTGGTACCGAGAAATGGGCAGAACTAGCTTGGTGTGGTGTCTTACGTCTGAAATTCCAGCCCCTGGAAGGCAGAGGCAGACGAATCACTACATTCAAGGTCCTACATTCGTGGTTAACCAGAGCTACATAGCAAGACCCTGTTCACGCTACAATTCATGAGACAGTCATTCAGTTCTCCTACAGTATGCTAGCTACTGACACTTAGATTGTATAGAATATAGAAAACAAGTAGGATTCTGGAACGTGGTGCAATGTTCCCATCAAATGATGAAGGCTGAGCTACACAGAGCTATGATGCTAGGGCCTACTGGGTTGTAGACACCCATGGAGATGCTGTGTTCTCAGTTCACTGAGCCAGCGGACCCTCCTATTTATCAACACACTCTCCTTCCGACCTGATGGAAGGAGCCACACTAAGTCAGGTGTTATAAAAACACGCTCTCTTAACTGTTGGGTCTGCTGAAAAGCAATGGCTGTCACAGTCCCTGGTGGCCTTTGCTTCACTTCTGCTCATGAAGGACTCAGTAACAGTCTAGCCAGGAATAACATTGGGAATGGACCATTCATATCTAAAGCTGGTAAATCAATGTAGCACAAATAATAAAAACCCAGAGACAGATACTGGGGTTCAACCTGAAGATCAGAAAAGCAAAGCAGCCAGTTACTGGCTCTCACCTCTACCTGAGACCGAAAATGGAGTCCTGTCTCCATGACTCCTGAAGACTCCACACCCCACACTCCATACTCCCTGATTTCCTGTCTCTTCCCCCTTATATTCCTCTCTCCACCCAGCCATATTGCTCCTGTTTCTACCTCCATGGTGCTGGAACTAAAGGCATGTGAACCCAAGTGCTGGGATCACCTCTCTGTGAGCCCTGTTTCTCTTTTAGACAGATTCAATTTTGTGTAGCCCAGGGTGGTCTTGAACTAACAGAGATCTGTCTATCTCTGTCTCCTGAGTCCTGGGCTTAAAGGTATGTGCCATCACTGCCTGGTCTGTATGGCTGACTAGTATCTTCTGATCTTCAGACAAGTTTTAAGTTATTAAAAGACAAATAACATAACACTATACACCAACTTGTTATATAATATTTGAGAGATTTAGACTCAGATTTAGACTCAAGAGATTTCCCAATTGTGATCATTGCAGTGAAGAACTACTTACTAGTTTTAAAAAAATGAGCATTTTGCTAATTTGCCAAAAGATCCATAGAATTTGTGGTGGTTTGAAAGAAAATGGCCCTTGAAGGGAGTGGCACTATTAGGAGGTGTGGCCTTGTTGGAGTAGGTATGATCTTGTTGGAGGAAGTGTGGAGGTGGGTTTTGAGGTCTCATATATGCTCTAGCCACGCCTGGTGTCTCAGTTCACTTCCGTTGCTCATCAGTCAAGACCCAAGAACTTTCAACTCTTTCTCCAGTACCATGTCTGCCTGAATGCTGCCTTGCTTCACACCATGACAATAAACTAAACCTCTGAACTGTAAGTGAGCCACCACAGTTAAATATTTCCCTAACCCTAACCTCTAGCTAACCCTGAGTTGCCATGGTCATAGTGTCTCTTCACAGCAATAGAAATCAGAACTAAGACAGAAGTTTAACAAAATAAAATGGTAGCTTGTCTTTCCTCTGGTGCCAGAGCTCGAACCCAGGCCCCTGCCTGTGCTACCACTGAGCTATAGCCGCAACCCTTATTAGACTTTGAGAAAACCAATTCGAAATGAAAAGCGGCACACCAGACGCACATTACTAGGATGTGGGTGAAACTCCCCTAGAGAGAGAGGAGTTGGCCCAGCATGCACAAGGGAATTGTCTGTCACCAAAAAGCCCAAGCTCAGCAGCACCAAGGCCCATAAAACTTAGCAGAGTCCCACCCTGGGTCCTGCAGACAAGAAGCTGGAAGGGTTACTTACCACAAATGGGGTGGGGGTTATATCAGAGAAAAGATGCACAGGGACCCCCTGGCTGATAAATGCAGTCGCAGCCAGTCGGGCAAACCTAGAAATGCAGAAACAGGAGAGAGTCTGGGTGAGGACCGCGGGTGGTAGGGAGAAACAAGAAACAAGCATGCTGGGCTGGAACCTGGGCCTTCATGTGCGCATGCGTGCTAGGCAAGCACTCCACCGACAGAGCTGCAGCCTTGGCCCCTGCCACCAATATTGCACACTGCAGGGATAGCAGGAAGTTGTTTTTTTTCTAATGTTTACACTAGTACAGAACCCCAAAGCTGAGGACAGCTGGAGTTCTCTCATGCAACCTTCTGTTTAGGATGAAGGCCTCACAGGTCACCTTGTCACATATGGTGACAAGTGGTCCAAGGCCACTGA
>JAQHUG010000248.1:714182-726151 GCA_028555095.1 Dicrostonyx torquatus | reverse complement strand
GAAACAGGAGCACTCTTTGTAGGCCTGGCTGATCTATAACTCACTATGTGGGGCAGCCTTAACTTGAATTCACAAGAGTCACCTGCTTCTCCCTCCTAAGTGCTGAGATCCAAAGCACGCCTCGCAGCTTTTAAAATGCTGTTGTGTTTAACTTAAGCAAGTGTAAGCGCAGATTCATAACTGCCATCTTGGAGGAAACAAGAAGAAAGTTTACTCTGGAGCTCCATTGAGTGACTGACCCTGATCCAGGAGCACAGATTTAGGCGACTCCAAATTCCATAGTTTCTGAAGTTTTGCAGCTTTGCAGAACATAGGAATTTATAGATTAAGGCAAGTTTAAAATACATTGGTGGGTCCATCTGAGAGGTGGTGACAGCAAGGCGGGGAAACTCTTCTATTGACCTCAGAGCCTCTCTGATGGAATTCTTAGCTTTTGGATTGGTGGAAGCCAATTAACTTCGGCTAAATTAACTTTCTCAGAGGTTTTTATCTATTGGTTATTTAATAGACAGAGGTGGGCAAGGAATGGCTGGATGTTTCGGGGGGCTAGAACTAGGCCAAGAGAAGGTAGTTAGCCTCTGGACCTGTGATGTTCCAATCTCTCCACAGCACTGAAATTCTACCAGCTGTTCTCTGCAGACACAGCTTCTTTCCTGGAATTGTTGTTCACCAAAGAAAAATTTCAGACCTGTTACCTTTCCCATTCTAATTGCTATTCAGTTTTCTCCTGATCCTATTTTTTTCTCCTGTGGTTTAAATGTTTAACCTCTCTGCCATTTCTACCTGTTAGAGACCCTTAGAAAACAGCATTTCTTCCCTTAAAGATGCATGGAGCCGCCCTCCAGCCATTGTGAACAAGAGTCCTAGCTCCTTCTTAGTAGCCATAAGAAAATCAAATTGTTTCTCCATACACCATGAAAGTGTTGCTGATAAAATGCTAACGGCTGGCATTGTAAGATGTCTTTGGACAGAGATAAAAAACAAACAAACAAAAACCTTCTACAAAGAGCAACCAGGGAAAACGCCTCTGCTTCTTGGCTCCTGGTAATTGCCAGGCCTGAGAAATACTGCATCATAGTTTTGCTTGATAGGATCTTATCACAACATGATTTGGTTAATATAATTTCTCCAACACAGGTTCCTTTTCAAATTAAAGGCTTAGGTAATTTTATGGCTGGTCACCTAAATAATTAAAGGTTTTCAGCAAAGTTAATCTTATTGCTGTATGACAGAGGCATCATTACATCTCAGTGTTCACTTATGTTTGGATAGAGGTATGTGCTTTAGTCCAGTCAGATGACTCTAAGGAAATCCTGCAGAATAGGTAGTTTATCAGCTAAAGAGATGGATTTCTTACTGTCCTAAAGGTCTGGAAATCAGAGATCAAGGTGGAAGCCGACTCGGTGTCTGCTGAGGGTCCACTTCTAAAAGATGGTACCTCATTGCAGAGGGAGCCAGTCTTTTCTCTGGTTTATCATGCAGGAGGATGGGAACTTGAGTCCAATCTGGGCTGTTTAGCATGTTCCAAGCTGTAGGATACTTAGGGGAGACCCTGTTTCAAAAACAAGCAAACGAGAGCTCTGTACATTGGCTTCCGCTTCTAAAACTATGCTAAGAGAAAAATAATAGAGATTTTAGAACAAAGAAAATGGGGATAACTGGGTCATAGCACAAAATCCCGGAGGTGGAAGTGAGTCATACAGCAGTCTGAAGCCCTGAGTTCTAGACTTGCTGTTGAGAACAACCAACCTCTCTAAGGCAGAACCTCCAAGGACCCACGTGTTTATAGAAGCAGAGGTGAAGATGGGTCTAAAGCCAGAAAGGCTGGTGGGAATTGTGCTTGAAAAGGAAAAGGGGGTCTGATGTCATTATATTTTAATTTCAAAAAAATGAAAAATTCATACTGTTTTTATCACACATTAAAGAATAAAACTTGGTAAAAATTGATAGATATCCAGAAAGTTGATCCCACCCCAGATTTCTTGATGATTTGTTTCCCAGAATCCTGCAGAGCCTGGTCTGGAGGCCATGACCAGCTGAGAAACACCAAAAGCTCCTGATGGTCATGAAGGTTCCTCCGGCGATGCCATGAAACAGCTGAGAAATAATCCCTTTAAAAGGAGGATACCCGCTGCCCTTCCCATCACTGGATGCTCACCCTCTTCCAGATGGCAGCCCCTGATCACACGAGAAAGGGGAGCTGGAGAAGGTCAAAGCTCTGGCGCAATGAATTCCATTTCTTTTTCCTTTTCACTCCCTCTCCTTCCTTCCTTCCGTCTTTTCTTCTTCCCTCACTCCCTTCCTCCCTTCCCTCTTTCCCTCCTTTCCTTCCTCTTTTGACAGGGTCTCCTGTAGCTCTGGCTGACCTCAAACTCACTAGGTGGCTGAGGTTGACCTTGACTTCATAATTTTTCTGTCTGTGCTTCCCTTGCGCTGGGATTACAGGAATGTACCACCACCCCTAGTTTGTGTGGTACTGGGAACTGAATCCAGGACTTTGTGTTTGCTGGTGGAATTTCTTTCTTAAAGTCATATAGTTGTCTTAATTACTTCTCTGGCCTCTGTGACAAAGGATCTGACAGAGCAACTTAAGGGAGGAAGGGTTTCTTTTGGTTGCTGGTTTGGGGCATAGAGTCCATCACAATGGGGAAACTTTGTTGACAGGACCTGGTCTTGCCCTTGTTGACAAAGCCCTCCCAACAGGAAGAAGAGGGAGCTCAGGCTAGAACTGGAGCCAGCCTGGACTGCTCATACCTCATGTCCAGAAGATTCCGCAGTCTTTCAAACAGTTCCAGCAGAGCCTGTGGGAACATTTTATATCCACACTATAACCATGATTATTTTGTCTTCAAAGTAAAACTGGCTTCCGTTGGTAGTGTTTGAGACTTTCAGGGCTTTTCCTTTTCTTTCTTGCCTTTTTGATTTTTTTGAGAGAGGGTTTCTTAGCTTTGGCTGTCCTGGAACTTGCTCTGTAAACTAGGCTGGCCTTGAACACACAAAGATTCACCTACCACTCCTCTGGAATGCTGGCCTAGGCATAAGCCGCCACCACCTGGCTTTCGGTATTTTCCTTCAGAGATGCTGTCTCTCCTCTTTTTGGAGCCTAGAAACAGTCTACACATCAGATTTTAAACTGTCTACAGACGTCTTGCTGCTTGAGGACATGTCAAGCGTTGTCGGGGCTGCCAGGCCTGGGCACATTAAAATGTAGTTTAGGCCTCACCTCAGAGAATATCAGAACCAGTTCATAATCTTGAGTCAGTTACCAATCACATGGCAGTCACACCAATGACATTCAGTTCATCTGATTTTCTAAGAGACCCACGGGTGGTCTCAGCCAGATGAAGTCTCTTCACCCAGGAGCGGGTCACTCCAGGCAAGGACTTGGTCAAGATCCCAGGGAGGATGAGGTGTGGACTACTTCACCATTCAAGGGCCCTACTGGCTGAAATTGCTAAGGGTTGGCCAAAGTCAGCCAAGCTAAGGTCCATCCTTGTTGCAAGTTCACCGAAACTGTAGCCCGAGCTTTGCGAATTACCACATAACCACAGAGGCACAGCAAGTAACCTCATCGTTTCTACGGATGACTTATTTCTCTTTCCACCATGAGAACACAGAACCTTATACCTCCCAGATAGGGATGCAAAACAATGAAATTAGCAGTGTGTTTCAGGCAGCAGCGGTTCCGGTGGGAGTAGTTCGTCTACAGCCGGGTTCTGAAAGGCTTACTGTCAGAGGGCCAGACAGGAAGTGTCTTGGGCTGCACCAGTTGGGAGGTTGTGACTACAGCTGAGCTTGCTGAGTAGAGAACACATGTGAATGAGTGTGTCTGCGGTCCAATAAAAGTTGGTCTATGTTTACATGTGTGTTTCACATAATTTTGGCATGAGAAAAAAACATTTTCTCTTTTCAGACATGTAAGGTGTAAACACTGGGCTGGCAAGATGCCTCCATGGCTGTGAGTGCTTGCTGCCCAAACTTGCTGACCTGAGTGTGATGGGTGGAGCCACTCAAAGCTGTTGGATTCCCAAAGTTGTCCTCTCGCTGTAGTTGTTTTGTTTGTTTGTTTGTTTGTTTTTTAACTCTTTTTTTTGGGCCTTGCCACCCAGTTCCCAAATAAACACACAGACACTTATTGTTACTTCTGAATGCTTGGCCATAGCTTTGCTTGTTTTTAGCCAGCTTTGCTTAACTTAAATTCTCCTGTCTGTCTTTTGCCTCTGGGCTTTTACCTTTCTCTTTTCTATATAACTTTCTTATTTGATGGCTGGCTATGAGGCTGGATGGTTGGGTGGCTGGGTGGCTAGGTGGTTGTGTGGCTGGGTGGTTGTGTGGCTGAGTGGCTGGGTGGCTGGGTGGTTGTGTGGCTGGGTGGCTGGGTGGTTGTGTGGCTGGGTGGCTGGATGGTTGGGTGGCTGGGTGGTTGGGTGACTAGGTGGTTGGGTGGTTGTGTGGCTGGGTGGCTGGATGGTTGGGTGGCTGGATGGTTAGGTGGCTGGGTGGTTGGGTGGCTGGGTGGCTGGCCCCTGGTATCCTCCTCTCCTTCTTTCTTTACTCCTCCCTCTTCTTTTCTTCTCTTGAACCCAGATTTCTCCTCCTGTTTATTCTCTCTGCCTGGCAGCCCCGCCTATCCTCTCTCTTGCTTTGCTATTGACCATTCAGCGCTTCCTTAGACCAATCAGGTGTTTCAGGCAGGCGAAGTGAAGCAGCTTCACAGAATTACACAAATGCAAAATAAAAGAATGCAACACATCATTGCATCATTAATCAAACATTCCACAGCATTAGCAGATGTAACACATCTTAAACTAATATTCTACAATTCACTTCTATAAGCATGCTACGGCATGTATGTCAATGTACTTAAATATGCATCGTACAAATACACAATAACAAACAAAAGTGGAAAATTACACAAATACATGTAAAAAACACTCTCAGCTATGGGCTAGATAGAAACAAGCGGGGAGATATCATACCCTACTGACTGCAGTGAGCCGACCCTGTCTTAGGATGGCTGTACATATGCACTAAGATCCTGAAGGAAGGCTGCTGTTACTCATAACGGTAACAACCAAAAGCTTTCCCATAAGCACAGGTGATGAATGGTAATGTGTGTTGTGTCCGTATTATGGAATCCTACATGGCGTTCCAAATGCAAGAACTTTAGACAGCCATGTGTCGGGACGGTTGAATCTTAAGCTCTTTACGTTGATCAAGAAGCCAACCAAAGAGGAAATCTTACAGCGCAATACAGTTGTATTCAGGCTTGTCAAGGGAGGAGCTAAGCCATGTAAAAGTCATAAAACTCATAGAAAGGAGGAAAATGGTAAAACGGGGTTCGCGTAGGAAACAGGAGTGACTGTGATGCTTTGTGAGATGCACAGAAGGGTTTCCATGCTACTGGGGTCTACTTCGCATTTCACCACATCCTGTTTTGTAGGCATGACCAAAGTCCAGTCCTTGTACAGGCTAGATGCCAAACACCCTCAGGCTACATCACCAGCCATGTGTTTCCTAAATTTAATTCTGGCTTGTAGAAGTGCTTCTCCTTGTTTTAAACTGCATGACTTAACAGAAATAATATGCTAATCAATAGATTAAAATATGATTAATTTTTAAAATATTAAAAATTTACTTTGATCTTTAAAAATTGCTATTAAAATTTTAAAGTTAATATACTCCCTCTTTCAGATTAGTTTAGGTTTAAAGGCTCAGTGGATGGATTTGGTTTAACAGGAAAGGGTGCCCTCTTCAGGCACCATATTCAATGTTGCTTAAAAAAAATTGTGTAGACTCAAAAAATTCTAGGAACTGTGGGATGACGTAAGAGGTATCGTTTGGCAATCTATGTCTTAAACTGTTCAAAGTAGTTTAGAAAATTTGAGGAATAGGCTTTTTTTCTATTTCTATTTAATGATATTACTTAATTCAAATTTGAAAACTCCCCATTTTGCGGGGCTGGAGAGATGGCACCGTGGTTCAGAGAATGGCTGCGCTCTTCCGGAGCAGGCGAGTTTGGTTCCCAGCACCAACGTTATTGCCTGTAACTTCAGCTCCCAGTGATCCAACGCTGGTTCCTTGGGCACCTGCTCTTACACGCACATAGCCACCCCTTCCCAATTAAAAATAATAAAATAAGTGCTGGAGAAATGGCTCAGCAGTTAGAGCACTGACTACTGTTCCAGAGGACCTGAGTTCAATTCCCAGCTCCCACGTGGCAGCTCACATTGTTGGTAACTCCAGTTGCAGGGGACCATGTGGTCTCTCCGGACCTCTTCAAGTGCCGGGTATGCACATGGCAGACAGATATACACTCAGGCAAAACACTTACATACATAAAATAAATATAATAGTTTTAAAAAATTCTATTTCTGTTTATTTAGATATATGAAACCCTATGGGCTCTTCCCCTGAAAGGTAAAAGCTACAGCCGCAGGCTTGCTCACGTGGGATATTTTTTGGCCCACCATGACACCAGTGGAGAGGGAGGCAGAATCCCTTTCACACTGGCAACAGCTTATGTAATCTTACAGGAATTTCAGAATTCTGTTTCTATTCAGAGAGGAAACATCTGCTCAGCTCTAAGATCTTACCCAGCCTGACTCTGGTTAGCGTGAATATTTAGCACACACCTTCAAGTAAGAGTGCAGCCTATGGAAATGACTGAAGCAGAAATTACTGGTTATTCAAGAGCTGCAACCAATTTAGTTGAAGTTATGGCAATCAATAGATCTTTCTTACCTTCACCGTCACATTTGCTTTTCTTGTTTACTTGTTTAGGATAATTATTGTAGCTTTAAATGAAACAAAAATATTTGTTTTATTTCCTGTATTATCTTGAAGTAACATTGTATTTAAAAATATTCTATTATTTGCAGTTTCCAGAGCTTGTGCCCTTGAGGTTTATGAGAAAGCCCCAGCAGTCGGCTGGACCTGTGCTGAACCTGCCACTGACAGCTTAGTGCCTGCACGAAAGGGCTCCCTGCCCCCAGTCCATGGTCAGCATTCCAGCCAAGCCAAGGAGTGGAGAAACAAGAAGTAAATAAAAGCAGGTGTTGAGATACAAGGAAAAATGAATCTGAATAAAGAAAGTTGGTGTTACAGGAGGAAGGGCTAGAGTGTGCTCCAGATCAAAATGCCAGGCAGCCGTGCTGAGCAGCCGTGTTTGGGTGGATGCTGTGTTACTCTTCCTCGGAGGCTGTTTTTATTCACCTCAGTGAGGGAGGGGAAAACAGACGAAAGAAAACTCTCCTCAAAGTCCACCTTCATGAATCAGAATTTATTGGAGTTATTTACAAGAACACAGGCGAGGTGTTCCTTTCCTAAACATGGGTGACGAGGGTATCCGCATCACTGAAAAGCCCAATATGGTCAAATCCCAGAAGCTGCCTTGATGGAGTCCCCAGCACATCGAACAGGCCGTCACTCTGCGGAAAGTCTCCTCCCCCAGCAGTCTACAAAGTTTACATAAACTCAGGGTCAGACTGACTCCGGTGTCGGGTGAGTTTATTTTACTTGAGTTTCCTTCGCCCCTGCGGATTTCTTCCCACTCCTCCACAGGAAAAGGCTTCAGTCTGGCGGGAAGACTACGCAACAGCAGCAGTGCTACAAGGAGCCTGTGCCACACTACAGGGAAAAGAAGAAGAAAGTGGGGATCCAGGCCTCGGATGTTAGACCCATGAACCAATGAGGCTATCAGGACAACAATGCCTATGTCATTTTAAGTAAGAGGTGAAGCCGGAAGTCAGAAATCATCATGTGAAAAACTTCCAGAATATGCTGAAATCCTAAAAACAGAGAAACAAGCATCTGGCTCTTTAGAAAATGAAGAAATCTAGTCTGAAGATATTGGAGACCAGACTGGTGATAATTAAGCTGAACTGGGTGTGTTGTAGTCTGAGCCTCCCAGCTCAGCTGGGATCTTGGCCTTTAACTGTTAAGAATACAGTTCTGTTTAGCATGGCTATAACTAGTTGAAGCAGAGAAATTTATTTTTCACTCCAAAGGTATTTGTTATGTTCTTTGAAAATGGAAGAGTCCACATGATCTTAAGTGGCATGCTAACACTTTGCTCTTTATTTGTAATGGAATGTGGAAGTAAAACATTATAATACGCGTGGTTCAAAGGGAGAAGAAGCATCTTTTCATTTGTGGCTTCCTCATTTCTAATGAGTGCTGCTTCCCATCAATTGTTTGCCTCCCAGTCATCAGGGGCTATAGTAAGCCTTCATGCCAAGACATCTGTTTGCAGAGACTTTATGTCCTAATTATCCAGATGTTCTGCTGAGAGTTTGCATCAAATTTAAGGCTGACAAAAAAATATATTTAGATATTTGAGAGAAAATATGGTATTTCTCATACTTATATAGCCATGTGTATTTTAAAGTTAATTTTCTTATCCTACACATCTTTTTTTTTAATAATTTGTATTTTCATCCCCCAAAGCATTGTTTTAAAATGTAGTTTTTAACACATGGGTAGCAATTAAAAAACATTTATTTTTTGTATATTTGGTGTGTGAATGGCCCCCATAGACTCATGTGTTGGGAATGGCACTATTAGGAGGTGTGGCCTTGTTGGAGGAAGTATTTGAGGTCTCATATGTCCAAGCTATGGCTAGTGTGGTACATCATCTCCTTCTGCTGTCTGTGGATCATGATGCAGAACCCTTGGTTCCTTCTCCAGCACTATGTCTGCCTGCACGCTGCCATGCTTCCACCATAATGATAATGGACTGAACCTCTGAACTGTAAGCCAGCCCCAGTTAAATGTTGTCCTTTATAAGAGTGGCCCTGGTCATGGTGTCTCTTCACAGCAGTAGAAACCCTAACTAAGACAGCACTCAGGTAGGGGGCAGAGGCTTGAACTGCCATCATCAGCCTTGCCAGCAGCCTTTACCAATGAGTCATCTCCCTGGGCCATGGGTAGCAGCTTCAGGGACTGAACTCTAGGTCATAACCAAGTATCCTGACGTTAGAAATATTGACATAATAGATGATAATGTCTTAATTTAAATTTTGCTTTTATACAGCATAACCCCAAATCAAAATGAAAATGGGGTGAAAAAGAAATAAATGATTCTAATATTTACAGAGGAAAAATTTTATCTTTTCATAGGAGAAAGGATACTTCTTAAAGGCACATGCAATATTTTCTTCTTATCCTTGTAATCACAGCATTCAGGATGCTAAAGCAGAAGAATTGCAGTGAATCAGAGAGCAGCTACAGCTACACTGTGAGTCTCAGTCCAGCCTGGAGTACAGAGTGAGGCTGTGTCTCAAAATAAACACCCATCAAGTGTAATGCAGAGGCAGAAGAACCAGATGATACGCACAATTTGACACTAGTCTGGCCTCATGAGACCTTGTTTTAGGGGAAAAATATCAAAAGGTATAATTTTCTCTTTTTTAAAAAAGTTAAGTTTTTTATTTATGTGTGTGTTTGTGTGTCTAGAAGTGTATATATCCCACTGTATATAGGTATCTGGAAAAGTCAGAAGACGGCATTAGCTCTCCTAGAGTTGGAATCACAGATGGTTATGAGACTCCTGGTGTGGGTGCTGGGAACTCTGCTCAGGTCTTCTCAAAGAGCACCAAGTGCTCTTAACCGCAGAGCCGGCTCTCTGCCCAGGGGTCATTTTCTTCTCTAAGTTCTTTATTGCAAACCACAGTATTGTGCTTTAGGAGTAAATTAGAAACCAATGAGCAAATGAAAAACTAGTGCTATGAATTCTATAAACTAAAAATCTGTTTTTATATTTTAGGTGAGTGAAAGTTTTGTAAGAGCTTCCAGCTATTTTATTATTTCCTTTTCTTTTATGGTTACTGAAATGATACTGGCCATAAGAATAGACATATTTTAGTTGGTTCAAAAATGGGTTCTGTTGCCAGCAAGATGGCCCGATGGGCAAATGCACTTGCCGCCCAAGCTTGGTGATCTGAGTTTGAGTCCCAGAACCCAAGGTATGAAGGTATGAGACAGCTGACTCCCACAGGCTGTCCGTGATCTCTATGACAAGCGCGCGCATGCAAGGGCGCACACATACGTGCGCGCGCGCACACACACACACACACACCACATGTAAACAAAAGGTTACAAAATGATAGCCAGGCGTGGCACATGCCTTTAATCCCAGCACTCAGGAGGCAGAAGCAAGCAAATCTCTGAGTTTGAGGCCAGCCCGGTCTACAGAGCAACTACACAGAAAAATCCTGTCCAAAATCCCAAAATAAACAAATAAATAAAAATAATTTTCACTCCTTTTAAAATTACTTTCTATTATAGAGGCTGTGACAGAAAACTCACAGCCCAGAAAACTGCAGGGAACCGGTGACTAGGGGGTAGCCAGAGCTGACTGCACCGGGAGCACAGCTGCACCTAAGACGCAGGGAGCACTGTGGAAGAGGCAGCAGACATACCTAAGAACTAGAAGAACAGAGAGTTTACTGTGAGACTGTGTCCTAGACATGTCAAAGCAGCAACACCCATGAAGTCTCACCAATATGGCTGCACACACACAAGACCTGAAGGAAGACACAATAAACATGCTAATCTCTAAGGACACACACACACACACACACACACATAAAAAGTTAAAGAACAGGAATTTAAGAGAGAGAAAGTAGGGTAGATGGGGCTTAGAGGGAAGAAAGAGAAGGGGCAAATTATGTCATATTTTCATTTCAAAAAATAAAAATTAAAATTTCATATTCTTTTTATTATGCACTGAAGAATAAAATGTGAACAGCAGGAAATAGAATCCTAGGTGCTAAAAATGGAAGCAATTTTAAGGTCATTTCCTCCATGCTGAGCTTTTCAGCTCCGTGCCTGCTCTCTTCACAGCGGGATTAACTGGGTTTTAAGCAGTCACCTGATTTGTCCTTGGTCACACCTCAGCAGTGAGTCAGCTCTTCTAACCAGTTCCAGGCTTTAGTGAGGGTTTGGTAGCCTGTCTTCTACCCCTGGGTAGCTGGGAGGCACTGTTGCACAAGAAAAAGCAAGGGTGGGGGGTGAGCTGATACCCGGCTTTTGCCACTTGGTGGCAGATCATGGCAAATTACTACTAGGAGCATGAGTGGGAACAGTGGCCAAGAGTCACAAGCTTAGAAGAGATACCCAGGGCTTGGATCATAGAGCTTCCACTAGTAGTCATGGGCGTCATTATGAGCTATATTCATTTTTCTTAGAAACGATGTATTATTGTGGTATGTTTTTTATGTTGACTATATATTTTGTTAGTGCTTATGTGTATTTTATGCTTCATCGAAAGCCATCCTCCAAATTTCTCAGGGATGCTCTACTTTTCATGTTTTCCCACATTCCCAGCAGAATACCTTTTGTCACATTCAGCTCCTTGGTGACTCAGTTTTCCTTACCTACAACAGGAGAGAAACTGAACAAAGCCTGTCCCTTTCATGTGCTCATTAGCTGAAGAGAAATCCATCTTGTCTTCTTGAAGGGAAGACTGTCGGTCTGAAGCTGCTCCCATAACCATCTAGTGTAACATTAGGGCTTGCTTTGTTGGGGGTTTCTGTCCTCCCACCAAGTCCCACAGCCAGCAAGCCCCAAAGAAATCACACAGAGAGTCTACATTAGGTTATAAACTGATTGGCCCATTAGCTCAGGCTTCTTGTTAGCTCTTGTAGCTTAAATTAACCCATTATTCTTATCTATGTTAGCCACATGGCTCAGTGTCTTTTTCATCAGGACAGGTCATATCTTGCTTCTTCCGTGATCTGGGCAAGACTGAGGAGAAATGGGATTCCTCTTTCCCAGCATTTCCTGTTCTCATTGCCCTGCCTCTGCTTCCTGTCTGGTTGACCTGCCTATACTTCCTTCCTGGCCAATCAGCGTTCATTTAAAACATGGTTGACAGAATACAGACAATTATCCCACACCACTTCCCCCTCTTTTTTTAAATTTTTTTTTATTTTTATTTATTTTTTAAAATGTTTGCTTGGTTTTTT